>JBAJNP010010126.1:0-16954 GCA_036877545.1 Yasuhikotakia modesta
TGTGTGTGTGCGTTAGATTCGCTGGTGGTTCGGGGAGATGAGGGATCTCAGGAAGTCCGGCCCAAAGCCACAGAAACCTGCGTTTACTGCTTCTCTGACCACACGAGGGCGCCGCTCACCATCTACCAACAGGCTGGACCTCAGAACTCGCATCCGAACAACCATCACCATGACGACGGGCAGGTCATTCCTGCTGCTGATGCACATTATGACAAGACAGGAGCCTTCAGAGTCATCTGCTCCCCCACACAGGGCAGCTGACAGGGCTGGTGATGCACACGTGTCCTGCACGCTTCTGTACTCGTTCCTGTGGAAACTGAAGTCTAACTTAGTTTTAATAAATGCATAGATGTTTGCACCAATAAAGCACAACACTGACCAAAGTTTTAATGGCCGATGCTGGTGTTTTCTGACCCTTTCATTTCTTATATGAATGTCCCCCAGTCCTTTGCATCTACAAATGTGCAATTTCTGTGTCTATTATAGGAATTAATGTGCGACGCAGCACATCATTAAATCTTTACAGGAGGAAGGGTCACTTTTGATTGGATTTACTGGATTGACTTTTGAACCATTTCAATAGAAATTACACAACTTTGCTTTTCAATAAGGTTCAAATCACACTGAAACCAACATCACTGTTCCATCACTGTGTTTGATCCTGTAACTCGACTTCGGACCTCCACCTAAAACAAAATCACTCTGCCTAAAAGGGAAAAAAAGAAAATAGTAAAAGCAGTGCCCATTGAAATATAAAGACATACATAAACTATATAGATGAAGAATTATAATAAAATATTTAAGACACGCAGAATAAAACTTAGTGTTTGCAAATTGAAACTCATGAGATGAAGTTTACGAACAAAACACACAACTCAGCAATTTGTCCACTATTTTTTCCATTGATTTGTTTTACATACATTACATACATACATACTCTACATAGATACATAATTAACATTTATAAAATCCTCCCCAAAGTCTTTCAGCATTCAGTTTAAACCGCATGCCAGGTTTGAGTACTGATTCAGTACGTACACACACACACACACACACGTTAACAACATACAGGTGCACACGTATATGCATGCACGCACACACTCAGGTAGTACACATACACACAGGTGTGTACGGATATACATACACACACACACACTCACACACAAACATACAACTGGAGCACATGTGGCTGAGAATAACACTGCTGAATCAAGCCATGATGGCAAAAGGCATCACATGAACAGAAGAAAACGAGTCTTCATTCACAACGCATCTCCAACATCTGGACAACCAACCCTGTAGCAACCCTCATGTTTAACCCAAAGAAACAAAGATCTGCTCACAGAAATACCTTCTTTCCATTCAGGTTAAAGACTTACAGCACATATAAGAAGTGATAGCAGTGATGGGCATACAGGACATGTCAACAGGAAGTGATGGGCATACAGGACATGTCAACAGGAAGTGAATGGTAATGGATGATAATTTATAAAAAATATATTTATATATATTTATATATATCTGTGTGTGTGATACATTTTTAACCTCCAACCAAATAAAAAAAAACATTAGGGCAGCTATAGTTGAAACTCAGAAACAAGAAAGAAACAAAGAAAAAAGAAACAAAGTGCTGGACACTGACAGTATTTCAACAAACAAACAAAATTTTAGGATTAAAGTTCATAATACCTCTTTTCTTTCCTTTGCATTCAGTACATCAATAATGCATACAAAGAAATAAGGAATATTTTCCCTCATAATTAAAACATCCAAGGATGAAAAATGGGCTGTGGAGAACATAAATGTTTCATACTGTGACAACTGAAAAAAGGAGAAAAAAAAGAGCTCAAGAAAAAAAAGAGATTGCCAAAATAAAGGTATAGTGCACCCAAATGTCAATCATATTGTTCCAAACTTACAACGTTCTTCTGTGGAACCCTAAACACTTTTAAGAGAACCCTGTCTGCTGTTATCCACATTCTGAAAGCAGTGAAGCGCTTCATACACCTCACATGTGAAATCTCAGTTTTCTCCAGCCATGTGTCATTACTCACTGATAATCACACCATACACACATCATCTCACGAAAAACACATTTATGAAAGTTTATAAGGAAGGTGACAATGTTTCAAAAAGGAGGGGATTTACAATTAGTAAAGAAATCATTATTAAATCAGGAAATCATTTCAAACTATTAGTTAAACTGGTTTACAAAACCAGCCTGGCTGTAGTTAACAACCCCTTTATCTGAAAGATTATCAGTGAATAACTTTAATTGTCTGGAATCTTTTTCCCTCAAGAAGCTGCAATACAGTGTTTGTGCAGAAAACATTTTATTCAATATTTTTGAGCCTGAAACTTCCACTCGATTGACTTCTATGGAAATAAGTGGGCAGAATATTCTTCAATACTTTAACCCTGTGTGTTCCACAAAAAGAAAGTAAACAAGTCAGAAAGCATATCAGGAGAAGACATCATGATGAGATGTCAGTAGTGAGAGAGCAGAGAAGAGGTGGAGAGCTGTCCATCTCCTCGTTTTCTCTCAAGTATCCCCCACTGCTCAGTGCAGACTGGTGTGTATCTCGTCATTTCTTATGAAGTTGTTTTGATTTTCTTTAGGCAGAAGGGCTGCGTGTTGTGTGTGAACTCTCAGCGGTTCTGCAGTTCTGGTGGGATGATCAAGCACCATCGGCACTCTTATGATCTTCACAGATTTCAGCTGCACCACGGCTGGATTTGGACGTTATTCATATTCTAGGAACTGTTTATGGTAAAATAACAAGTACCTGTGGAAAAAAAAACACCCTGTTAATGTAAAAGCTATGATCGTGGAAATTTTACAGAGCATTTTCTATATTTTTGTGTCAATGAAACAATAATTGTGTCACATTACAATATTAAATTAAACACGACAAACTATGTTCAGAATTCACTTCCAAACGGCTATGATTTCTGCACCGTTAGGGTGAAAATAATGACAGTGACAGTTTCAGACAGGTACTAAACACCTGTCACATTTAGTGAAGCATGTAAATAAAGATGATTTGTGTGAAATAAGCGTTGGACTCATTTGCGGAAGCCACTTGGTTTGTTTTTTGTTATTTAATGTAATAACATTCACACGTTTGTAAAGGCAGGATGGGCAATATTATCGCATTAAAGCAGTGCATGATCTGCATGTATTTAGACATTCATATCATCTGTGGAAGCCGCAGAACCATAATTGTTCATTCAGTCTGAATACAATTACAGGATGTCCTACTTTCCTGTCAAACTGTGATGTGCTCATGTCACGTTATGCATCTAAAGGGAGGCTGTGATGTTATGCTATTGCCAGACTTCATTTAAATGCAGCTCATGTATATATGGGAGGGCTGAAGAGCAGACTGACCCCTCGCTGTCCAGAACGTCATTAATGCTGGCCTTAGTGATGATGGCATCATCACATTTAAACCACTGATCCTTGTGCTGACGGATAAATGTGGTGTAATGACCACTCTCCAGTGTGCCCTGATGATTCACCACTGCAAACAGAGAATACCTGCCAGACAAACACAGACAGACAGGTTCAGTGCAGTCAGATCTCTCAATGCAACAACAAATCAATCGTTTATTATGCAACTTGCACTTACTTGTTATCATTGTTTAATGAATCTACTGGCTGCTGGTACTGTCCATTCATTTTGCTCTCTTTACTGGCAGAAAAACAGCAGCAGGATTAGCAAACAAAAGTCACTCTTATACTCCCTGCACAAACATTGGCTGTGTCCCAAAATCTAGTTTACTTACTACACGAGCAGAATGGTATCAGAGCTACATTTTGGGAGCTTGTTTTGATAGTATGCATATGACATCACCTACCTACCTATATATATATAGTATTACATATTTAGATGTGTTTTTTAACAAACAAACATTTGTTTTTTTTACATTACAATCAAAGGTAGATTTGAATGACGAGATTATTACTGAGGTAACTGCACACAGCCGAGAGAGAGCTGCTCATGAAGTTTGTATAACACACAGTCATGAATTTGAATGCAATATTTAGCAAGAATTATATGTAGATTAACTACATTTTATCCAACATTGTGGATTTTGCTCATAATAAACACACCAGCTTTTTTTATACCCGTGAGGTTAAACCGTTTTGAAATGCACTGTGGTGACTTTACTGTACTGCTGAAAGATGTTTCTGTCAGAAAGACTCCTGATGGCGTCATCAAAACAAACATCAGACGCTGACAAGGAGGAGTGAGTAACAGTCATACCTGGAGGCCATGAAAGGGGTCATGTCCAGCTCAAGGGGAAATGACACGTAGGTGGTGATCTTTCGTCGGAGCTTTGCTGAATGTTCAAACCGCTGGAAATAACAGAAAGAACGAGTGAAGACAGAAGGAGAAAAGTGACAGAGCTTTAAGACATTCATGAGAATTACAGTAACTTTACTTTAAAATGAGGAGCACTGGCTGCATGTGGACAGTGGCACACAAAACATTTTCACTGAAGATATTTAGCTACTATAAAGCAAGTAAATGTATGAACTGTCTTATTTAAAATGAGAAAACACGAGAGCTAATGACAGCAATGACACGTCAAACCCTGTGCTGTACTGGAAACATGCATCTTTGCTGACACTAAAGGACGGGGCAGTTGATATTAAACACAACAGTGAGTGTGAAGTTGATGTTTCTTAAAGAGACTGAAGAGAACTGCTGCTCTGAAGCACCATAAACAAAACAATAAACACGTTGACACGTCCTGGACAGAATAAGCAGTAAAGTGAAGCAAAGTTAATGCCGAACATCAGGAATCAGCTAAATGTATGTAATTCCTACCAGCCAAGACCTAAAAGAAGCATTTATGACCCGTGGCGACGGGCATCAGTTACACAAACACACCAGCACTTACCTTCAGGTGGAAACATGCCACGATGGGAAGCCTCTTCATTGTCAGCTGCTTGGTGGACTCCTGGTAACTATGGCAACCGCTGCACTTGATCTTGGCGCTGCTTCCTAAGTGTTCGGGTCGGGTGAACCTGCGTTGCAGAAACTTGAGTCAGCGGCAGGTCAATGATAACATCCTGTGGTGCGATTTGTGCAGGTGTACCTGCGTAAGCAATCTGTGAGTGTGGTCGCCCCCGTGGGGTGGCTGTCTCCGTTCACCACACTGCCATCACTGCCTGGGCTGAGGGGCCAGAATGGGGTGGAGGAGCCGGGCAGGTCCAGGCTGATGTCCCAGAATGGGTCTATTGTTGTGGAAACTCCACTGCAGATGATAAATACCAGATGAAAATGAGCACAAAGAGCTCTTCTGTCAGCATTACAGTAGAATCTAAACAG
This sequence comes from Yasuhikotakia modesta, assembly GCA_036877545.1. Classification (NCBI taxonomy): domain Eukaryota; kingdom Metazoa; phylum Chordata; class Actinopteri; order Cypriniformes; family Botiidae; genus Yasuhikotakia; species Yasuhikotakia modesta. Next base: position 5,343 of record JBAJNP010010126.1, read on the forward strand.
TATAATGATTTCAAAGGGGCGTGATGGAGACAGTGTCACCTGGCTGGGGAGACAGCAGTATTTTACAGCGGGTATTAGCTCAGTTAGAACCTTTGGGAGCTGTGTTGTCAAGTCCATGAATGTTCCACAGCTAGTTTTGGCCGATGGCTGGATGTTACAGACTTGGCAACACCTCTGTTCACCACAAGATGGTGCTAAAGAACTAACTGATGATGATTTACACATGACCGACTGCTGTATACCTGCGAACTGGATCTTTACACTTTTTCATACCGTTTAAACCGGCTTAGTTATATTACACAGGATACCTGCATTTTGGCTCTGTTCTAAACCTTGTGAGTTGTCTTCATGGGTATAATGCACTACAAAACACTCATCCAAGATGGTGGATCCTCAATTAAAACATATATTTAATTAAAGATGTTCTATTTCAACCATAACTTCTGTTTGTCATTGTTTTTACAGTATCACACCATGTGTATTTTGTGGGAGAAATGCTATTGTAGCGACACAATGATCTGATCCGTGTTGCTTTAACACACAGACAGTGATGTTTCCTGGAAGCGGTCAGGAACAAACCCGCGCTACAGATGAAGAGCATTAGAGGCTGAACACAAACACTGTGGCTGGTCTTACTGGCACACTTGACAGGTCACATCTGACTGCAGGCCTCCTGTGAAGATTTGGTCAATGATGCAGTTGCAGTGATTTGGGTTGTTGGCCTTTTTCCCATTGTCATCTCCTTAGTGGACATGCGAGCAGCATATGAACACGAGAGAGAGAGAGACAGAGAGGTCTGATTAGAAAGCAAAGCTCGAATTGCTGCAGGAACACCCCTCCCATTCTGTTTCCCACTGCAGGAGTGAGGGAGCAGAGCGGCTATAGAGTGAGATGTGTCTGTAACTCTCCATCTATATCCTCCCCCTCACTTCCTGTTTGGTTGTTTAGCAGCTAGCCGTACGTCCTCCAAAGCTCTTTCTGTCTGCTTGCTCACGTCTCCACACACTTTCTGACTCAAGCACAGTGTGTTCTGTTCAGCATACCTACAGCTCTGACTTGCCTTCAATATCACACACACTTTTAAAGTGGAATCAGACTTTTGTTAAAGGTTTACAGATGACAGAAATGTTAATTAAACACCTGTCACAAACTGCAGAGCGTTTACCTGGATTTGAAGATTGTGGTCTACATGAGAACCACATGAAATGTTTCAGTGTTAAAACTGATCTGGTACATCCAGCACAAATGCCATTCAGGTTCACACACTCCATCTTTCGATTGAATTAATACACATTCAAAATATTAAAGAATTTAATATTCTTATATAATAATAATTTACAGTAAAGTCAGTGCAGCAGTCTCTGATTGGCTACAGTAAAGTCAGTGCAGCAGTCTCTGATTGGCTACAGTAAAGTCAGTGCAGCAGTCTCTGATTGGCTACAGTAAAGTCAGTGCAGCAGTCTCTGATTGGTTGCAGTACCTTTGCAGTGTCTATGCAGCACATCCAAAGCAGCGATGAGGAACTCATGCGCGTCCTGCTGCTCGTAGCCAGCGAGGTGTCGCGCGTGGGTCCACACGAGGTGCAGCAAGCGGAAGGGAATGTGAGGAGAGCGGTGACCCGAGTAAAACTTCAGGAGACAGAGAGAGAGAAGTTGCCATGTATAAAAGATGATTTAAGACACAGTACATCTGCAATGTGTGTGTGGCTCTTACCTCCTGAAACAACTGAGACATTTCACAAACCAGGCAGGAGTTGGACTGCATCTCACACTTGTGTCTGTCAGACAGGAAAAAGTCCCTCAGCAGCGGTGTGTGTGTGAGAGCCTGAACAATACAGTTCATGAAGCATGTGTTCCCGAGATTTATCAAACCCCTCAATCCTGAGAGAAGACAGGAAAAACAGAAGCATGAAACAAGAAAATGACATTTCAAGTAATTTGTCAGTCAAGCCCCCTGGACTGATGAAAACTAAACACACATATATGCCATCAGCCCTCAGCACACCCTCATCCACAATGAACACATTCAGCAACAATGAGATTTAGCCGGTGGGAAGTACATTCATTACAACTGACCACACGCTTTACCAGTCACACAGTTTCAACGAGATAAACTTGAACCAGTTGATACATTTACAGTCTGCCCTCAAACGGATGGGCCCATTACACTCCTGTCTCCTCCTCCTTCAGAGCCTCTGTCAGCTGAAGTCACCTCCCTGCTGTGTTGAGTACAGCTTGACAGGTCTGGATGAGGTCTGCTCTGTGCAGACAGAAGGCTGTGCTCTCACAGGGAGGCTAAACGGTTTGAACAAGCCCAGCTCTCCAGACATCTGTTCCTCACGCTTCTTAGAGTTTACTTAAGCCACGCTTGAAGAAAGAGGCTTTATTATCTTACTACAGAGCTCAGGAGGTTCAGATAGCTAGTATTCATGACACAGCATGTGAACATTTCAACAATGACAATGACTTGACACTGTAACTGCTTTTAATACGGATAAAGTTGTTATTGCAGTTCAAATGTAAATTGTTTCTGCAGGTGTGGTTTGCACATCATTGGTTGAAGAACACGGTGGTCTTGTACATCCAGAAATGCATACATATCACAGAGCTGTGTTCTGACAGAACATACATCACTGACATCACAAGTTTATCATCACATTCAAAACCTACAATATGTATTTTACAAATCAGCAAAATTACAAAATTCAGCTTAAATGCTGGTTTGTGTTTATTGACAAGCCAATTTCTCTAGAATTAGTGTTATTACAATAACGAAAATGCAGAAAACAATGATTTGTGCAACAATAAAAGAAAATTAGACTTTGTGAATGACATTATCATTCTGAGGAAAGGTCTAAATGGAGTCACTCTTTTAAGATATTACAAATGATGTAATAACATCAGTGTGGTCCTCAGATTTTATCGGTGATGTTTATGTGTGCCGTCCAACATAGTTCTTAAAATACAACAAACTCGATTCATGCTATTAAAAAATGAGACACTATGGAAGGTAATGACTAGATGATGAGCGTGATCAAAAGAGGAAAAATAAGCAGGCCTGTTTCAAAGTGCTGCTCAATACTGAGATTTACAGCTGCATCCAGCCAGGCCTCCTGTTGTATTATTCATGCCAACCACTGCTCATATACACAACTGCTGACAACACAACCATCCAGTCTCATCACGAGACTCTGAAACATCTCACACGGCAGCCAACAGAATTCATCTCACAGAACACATTATGTCCTCAATGATCAATAGAGAGAGAGAGAGAGAGAGAGAGAGAGAGAGAGAGAGAAAAAGAGAGGATTATTCTCTGAACGGTCGTATCTTACGTGTTACGCCTTTTATCCTCACTGCCTGTCACACAACAACTACGAGGAAAGATGCATTAGACTGACAGTGCATGTGGCCAATATACAAAACGTGTCTTGGCTGTAGTTTAATGCGCAGTCTCAAGACATTACAGAACTAAAAGTCATTTGAACTCAACTGTGGCACTGAAACAAGCAGATGCAATGAGACATGGGCTTGTTCTGGCCTATCGGTTATTAAAAAACACTTATGTGTCAAGTTAGTCATATTATGAAACAATACAAAAGTCTGTCAACATTTTCTGCTGCTCAGAACGGGTCCTATGGGAAATAAATGACTCACCTATGGTGCAGTTTGCCGTTATTTTCCTCCGTTTGGGGTTGTGTCGCAACAACTCCAGTTCTCGTTTCGTGGGCTCCCACATTGAATATTTCTCCCCAATTCCTAAGATTTTAGAAAATAACACGTTTTGTTCAAATTTCTAGTTTTGTTTAAATTTTCGAAACAGCCCAGCTTATCTAAAGCCACATTTCACACAGGCAGAAGCTGGACAAACACACCTGTATTGCTGCATCACTCATCAAGTGCAGATTTAATAGATGCTTGAGAAGAGAATGAAACATCAGGCCTCTGTGATGGCAGAGACGATACAGACACTTACCTTGTAATTTCCATGCTTTTCTTTGTTCTTCTTTGGCAATCTGTTCCATGTCTTTGTCGTATATGTAGTCTTGGCACACAAAGCAATATATTCCACCGTACAACAGGTCTATAGCTGTAAGAGAGGGAGGAAAAGAGAAGAGCCGTTACAGGCCTTCAGAGAAGCAGATGCGTGGCTTATGTTCTGTAAATATGGATGAGGTATTAACAACACAAGCACTGCTCGCTGCAGCAAATCTGCCCTGTTGATGGGAATAATAATTAGGGTGCAGCACTGAAAAATCACTTCTGCGTGCAGTGCAGTGCAGCGTCCTCTGTGAAAGGTCACGCTGAACTCATCACAGCATCAACGATGGCAGCAACAGCCTGCAGACCACACGCTTCTGCTCCTCAACGATCTGACTGATGCCCAAACTGTGAATGAGATGAAGGAATTCTGAATAGTTGCTCTGTAAAGATGCAAGATTTCTTAAAGCTCATTCGCCATCCTTCCATTTCCCTACCGCTGCAGCAGAACAAATACCTGCATTTCAGTTCCCATGGCAACCTGAGGATGTTCCGTTTCACACAGACACATGAAAACGTTTGCAGGTGGGGTAAAGCGGCGAGAGCAGCGCTTCTATCTGAGACGCGACACAAAACCTGCCGACAGCTGCTTGAGTCATGAAGCTTTTAGTGGATCTGAGAGCAGAGAGACCTGAATGATGAAGATCACTGCCAGTTATTTAAAGAGGCAGATGTTATTGCATATGGCTGCCAAACAATTCAGCACAGGAAGAGATGAAATTTACACAAGAACACACACACACGTTTCATCTGCTACAGTGTAAGCTGTTGATGTTTACAGGTGTCGTTAAAAACCATGACCTGATCAATTCATAATAGAAACCATGACCTGATCACTTCATAATAGAAAACCACTCAAAAACATCACCTACAGCTTACGTTCTGTAAACATCAGCTTACGTTCTGTGAGTGACGCTGTTTGAAGCTCCGAACACAAGCTTTAGCGTGTTTTCATTTGGACAGTAACATTTTACACAAGTAGAAAAAACAAATGAAAGGAGAATCTCTCCCATTTCATGTCACCATCAGAACAAAACAAGCATGTTTGTGGATTTAACAGTTAAATATCCTGTGCTGGCTGGGATGTGAAACTATTTAGATGACATGCAGAAAGAAAATGATGCTGATGCTGCACACACACCAGAGAAGCAGCCCTGAGCGTAACCATGGCAACCAGCGGAGGAAAGAACACCAAGATCAAACCTGACAAGTGTGAGCTGATAAAACCACGGACAACCAAACACAGTAACACCGAAATCACCGGCACAGAGACACAGAGAGCTGCTTTAATTACTCTCCCTTCTGTCCTCTGGAGAACAATCTGACAGCACTCATTCACAGACACCCCTCATACAGTCACTAACCTAATTAACTGTCTGCTCCGGGTACAGCGACACACCGTACTGTATCACACAGTATATAACATCTCATCACCTGGATTACCACAAATAAACACTAATCAGATACAACCCCACATATCTTCAAACCGATGAGTTTTACTCAAAATGTTCTGCAAAACCTCTACTAACAGCTATTTAATCTGACAACAACACTCGCTTCATTTGTGAGGGCCTGGACCGGTGACATCACTAACCTCTGACCCAATAACAACACACTGTGTCAATAATGCCATGTGCTTCAGTCAGTACATCAGTACATCAACTTCAGTCAGTACATCATATTCTGCTTCTCTGCACACTGTTTGGTCTGTTTGTGAGAACAGCTCAAGTTTGCTTAAGACATTCTCACATTCACTTACAAATATTAGAAGTCATTTAAAACATAACACTCATAACTGCCCAACAAAGAACCTGGCTCACAGCAACATCATTAAAATGTGTTTGCACTCTTAGGTTTAAGAGTCGACAGACAGAGTCTACAGACGCCTGTTTAAACGTTTCTGCCCGAATAGGAGAAAGTATTTTAACATGAAGGGAACTAAATCCAGAGAGACATTTGGAAGTTTTGGGCAGTAACTGTTGAGCTCAGGTTTTGAGTTTGACAGCTGATGAACTGATGAAGCGTTGGAGAGACACTCTGTAAATCACATTCAGGCTGTAACCAGACGCAGTGCCGGTTGTTTATGGTTTTTGTTTGTTTGTTTTGGGGGGTGAATCCCCCCTCATTAAAACAGAGGGAATAATTACACAGCACTGATGCACTAAAGACCTGCTTCAAATCTAAGACACCCCATTTAAACATCTGTGCACGCGTCACCTCCTGCCTGCTACTGAACAGAAAAGCATTTTGCCTTTACAGCAGACATTAACTGATGCTCTTGTGGTAAACAGAGCTATACGATAAGAAGACAAACATCTTTGTTATTAGCCCTTTAACTACATTTATTCCTGCTCAGCGCTTACATTTACATGCAAGTGTTAACTTAGGGTTCAGACAGATAGCATTCACCTTTATAAAAGGATTTATATGTCATTCTACTACATGCTCAAACAAGCTCTGTGTTTTAGAGCGTTCACCTGCCCACAGAGCTTTGGTAAAACTCCTCTGATTGCATGTAACTTTGACTTGTTCTGGGTTTCGTAGCACTTGTGGGTTTATGTTCTGAAGAGTCAAGCTTATGTTTTTTGCTTATGACGTCTGTCTCTGTGGGTGTCTCTGTTTGAAAAATGTGTGTGAATAAAATGAAATTGGACCCAGTCTTTGTTAACAACGGTTGTGTGTCTCTTACCTAAGTTGTGTCTCTTGTTTTTGGCGTGCTCGTGGATGTGTTTCTTGCTGAAACAGCCGAAGAACACACAATGAAGACAAGAGTGGAGTCGGTTTAAATGGGCTCCACACATGTGACATATACATGACTTGGCCTGAGAATGAGAAAAGAGAGAGATACAGGAGGTTAGTTAGTTACATTGTTCCAGCTGTCTGTGGCACATCAAAAACATTTGACCCAATTCACATACGATCCACCCTAAACAAGGTTCAAAATTAGGATTGCTGCATCCCAAATCACAGCATGTTGAAATGTGTTTTCTTAAAAACCCAAATGGTCAACTGTTTCATGTGAACATTTGTAGTGCAAATCCATGAACACTTTCACATTTGACGACTGACATTACCCACAATGCACTGTGGGAATTTAGTGATGCTACACTGAATTGTTAAACAAAATGTGATGCTGCGCCAAAATGAAAATAGTTTTTTTTTTTTCAAAAAGAGAAGGCACTCATTTTCTTTTGCTTTACAGCCAAAGCGGTGTGCATGATTTCCCCCATATTTTTATTTTTGTTATGACTTATGCTTTCAAAGAAGCTGTTGTTCCTACAGGCGTGGTGGCCTCAGGTCCGGTGAGCAGGACAGTGTGATCAAACCATTATCAACTCAAAACACATTTAAACTTTCTGTTATCCATTCTTTTACACAGAGGAGAGATGGGCCAATAAAAGCAGGAAATGTAGTGACCAGCCCTGCAGGCGGACAGAAAGCCTTGTTTCATTCTGTCTTTCATCTGAGTAATTTGATCTGTGACATAGGCCCTGGATAAGATGCACTTGGCAAACACACGTACACACACACACACACACACACACATCTGTGCTCCAAAACATCCTTATGCGATCATAAGCACATGAAAGGCTATTACAGTATTTCATACAGATGGGCTCCATTGGTTAGATTTGTGGATAATACAGGATAACAGCATGATGTTCTTCAGCAATACAATATTCAAAGCTTCTGTTCATATCATCTGTTATGACAAGAAACACAACACTTACACTGAACATTTGCACCCAGATACAGCCTGTTAGTCCAACAGCTCTGCCACACCCAAACTCCGTTATATTCATACACCAGTTCAGCGGTATGTACACAGTGTCATGTATGGAAATACCTGTGTAAATACTGCAGTGAACCCCAACATACAATGAATAGATCTGCCACATCTACTTGTGAAATACACACAAACTAACAGTCACAATTTCTAACATTTCTAACACCTTCTTACACACACACTCAGACACATGTAATCTGCTCGATCCACCTGCCTTCATGCTGTCAGCAGTGTCTCTTGGTCTCTGCAGTTGATGTTCTGTTAGATAACACATGGATCTGAAACTCAAGTGAAACAGGTAGAACTGATAAAGAAGGCTCAGATCAGACACGTCACTCCTGCACCTGATGATGACATTTACATCACAGCATGTACAAATGTGATAACGTGTGAAAACTGAACAATAATCTGGTTTAGAAACAGTAACAAGCTTTCTTCTGCTAACAGAAAGTTCTAAGCAAAAAAGCTAAAGCCATCAACAACACAGAGGGACCCTTTTAACAAAGCACTGACGCATGATGCACCCAAACATGCAGGCAAAAGGAGAACAACAAGGTCTTCACCTATCCTCAAAAATGTGTTCAGTCAACATGTGATTGGTCTGTGGGGCAGATGACGTCACTTCCTGACAGCTGGAGAATGTCCTCTCTGTGTGAGCATGACACGGCGTTTTCTCAATCAAACAGACACTAGAAGAATGAATGACTGCAGCCCGATCATTGGACGGATCCTGTGTGATCGCCAACAAAGCAGCACTTTCAGCCTACCAGACCAAAGATGTGCAACTGTGACCAGACAGATTAACCAAATAATCAACAACATCTACTGATGAGAGTTACAGTCAGGCAGTGTGTGCTTAAACATGGGCGAATGAACAAATGCAATCAAACAAACTAACACATTTTGGCTGTCTGTTCAAAATCAGAATCATTTGGAAGTGATTTGATTTGATGAAAAAAAATCGATGCCAAGTAATCTAGGCAGTACATTTGTACTTGACCTTCACAAAGTACGGAATGAATGTATTACAATGGAACAACAAGTCCAATTCCTCCTGTGTGCTCAGAACAAACCTAGAGAGACTGTGGATATTTCAAATGTACAGTCATTAACCTAAGGGAGCTCTATAGAAACCAGCAGCACACTGCCAATCATACTGCTTCTCACCGTTTCCACAGCAACCAAATATCCAATCATTGACTTGCTGCCGTGTTTCCAAGATCACAAGTGTTGTAGGAGGCATGTGGGTGATGAGAAGAAACAAGAGACATGAAAGAGGAGAAACAAGACAGAGAGAGAGAGAGACAGAAAAAGGCACTGATGATAAAGGATGGATGACAGTTCAAACACATGCAGATGAGGTATCTGAACACTTCTGAGCTGCCTTGACTGTGATAAGCTGGCTAGAGGCTAAATAAATGAGATCAGCTGAGAGTGTGAGAGACGGTGCGAGTGAGCGCACAGGAATTCTGAAGCTCCCTCTGCAGTTAGTGCAGAGGGCTTGTCAACTTCCCATAGTCCCCTTCTGCTAAAAGCCTGTGTTAAACAGGAAGAGCGTCCGAGGCGTGTGTGGAGCATTACTGCAGCTTATCCCACCGTCCTGGTTTTCTCTTCATCTAAAAGATCTGTCAGTATGACCTGAACGATGGTGCTGCTTCTGAGTAACCTTGAACGTATTCTTCACAACAACTGGAACAAAGTCGACCTAAAAGGATTCAGAGAACTCAGGGCAAAAAAAAAATCATCAAACCATCCCAATTTGTATTCAAGTCAGAAAAAGGCAGTTTAAGTTTTTGTGGAGCTATGAATTATGAGCCAGTAAAACCGTAGAGGAGCGAGAGTTCTTCATCTTCCTCTCCATATCTCTACTTCTCTTTCTGTCTCCCTGTTTTAAGAATTGAGAGACTTTGAGGCACCCTGCCCCCCTCTGAGAATATCTGTTGAGGCTGACAGGACTGTATATATTTAATGAACGTTCTCCCAAGACATGTATGGATATAACAAACGGTTTGTGGTGGGATTCATTATTGATAGTGAGCTGGGAGCCCATTACATACAGAACCTATACAACTGTTTCTAATGGTTAATGAAGACTGGGCTTGTAATTGGACCTCTGAGACACCTGCAGACATCCACTATCCCTTTACTGCCCTGTTTCTCTTCACACATGAAAGTGCTTTTTAAATAAACCAAATTAGCCAATCACGTCATCATTAGAATGACTTTCATGCTCAATGTGTTTGTTTTCTCATCCCTCTCTCTGTATTGTGCATTAAGATCACCCACAACAGCAGCTTCTCTGTGGAAACAGGCGTGTTTGAACGTACAGTCTGTTCTGATGTCACTGCTGAAACAAGTTTGGATATAACAGAAGACCGAATGCACATAAGCAAGTCGTCTCCTTCACTAATCACATGCTATTACAGAACCCATATTTATAATAAGAACGTTCAACACAAGCAAACTCATATCTTCTGATCTACTGATTCAAAACATCTATAGGACTGGGAAGCAAAACATCCATAATGTTCCATGGTGTCATTTGAGTACACTACAAACATCACCGGTGCCAACTTCATAAACGACAGCATCACACCATCCGACTGAACGACACAGCTAATCTAAACCAACCCATAGCTTTAAAGAGTAATGCTTGGATTAGTTCATCTCATGTCACCGGGCTTTTGACATAGATCTACATACAAGAAAAGGACCTCGAAACATGAACAAATGGCTTCCAGACAACACAGAGGATTAACTGAAAATACTGTGAAAACAGGGTAAGAACTTTTGTCAAAAAAAACACAAAGCAGCAAAATAAACCATCTTCCTGGAAAACAGATCAACCATGAGTCTCTAAATAATACCAGCTCCTTACATCATGAATTCACTCACATTTCACACCAAAAACATGGATAAACATATCCTGAAATCCATATTCAATTACACGTACACATTACACATACACATGGATTTTTACAGAGGCTCCACAGTCTTACAGAACCTGGATCTTTACCTGAGCTCTCCAAACTAAAAAACAATTAAATACACGGAGAGCACGTAAGTATCCAAAAAAACAACAAAGAGTAACAGTGGAGGAGGGAGGAAAACACAGGCAGATCCATGAAGACGCTTGACCTCAGTCGTGAGGATGAGAGTCATTCAGCCCGACAAAAGCGAAACGTGAGCAACACGATTACGCCCGTAAATGAGAACCTCCATCTCAGATTGTCATTTAGCGGTGATGTGGTCGTACCCACCCCGAGACACCGTCCAAAGGCAACCGCAGAAGATCATCTTTGTTTGGTGAATCTAATGGTTAAACTGTGTTTGATCTCCATCATCATCATCATCTCCTGCTCAACAGAGACACCAGTGTAATACTATAACCATGATACAGCAGCTACGTTAAAACACAGATGCGAATAAACCCGAGACACTCAAAGCTCTGTGAGATCCTGGCCTCGTGTGTGTGTGTGTGTGTGTGTTTGAGTGTGTGTGTGTGTGTGTTTGAGTGTGTGTGTGTGTGTGTTTGAGTGTGTGTGTGTGTGTGTGTTTGAGTTTGTGTGTGCGTGTGTGCGTGTTTGAGTGTGCGTGTGTGTTTGAGTGTGTGTGTGTGTGTGCGTGTTTGAGCGTGTGTGTGCGTGTGTCACATTATGTCTGCGAGATCCAGCTGGAGAGCCGCATGCATTCATCAACATCCGCAGCTTTATCGCGGTAAACATCATGTTGTGCTGATCAGATGTAACTGCTCATTAGTAGCCTAACGCAAGCAACACATTTCT
>JBAJNP010010127.1:0-16952 GCA_036877545.1 Yasuhikotakia modesta
GTGTGGTTACAGTAAGGGTGTGGTTACAGTAGGGGTGTGGCCCAGTGATGGCCACGCCCTCTCTGAGGGTATAAGACAACTGTCTTGACTGAGCTCAGCTGAAGAACAGGTATGTTCCTGTGTTCTCCTGCTGAATAAAATGTTGTGATAGTCAGAGATGTGTTCGATTCTTGGCACTTGGTCTTAAATTTCAGAGATTGAAGTTAAGCTCTAGTGGGTGTGAAATTTACTGAACACACTTCTCACTCCTGCACAAACATCATCTGTTTGCTTTAATATTTCTGGAAAATAAAGCAGAGATATTGATTTGTTTTCTAAATCACCCATAATTCTTCATTATGGTTTATACGAAGCTTGTTTTGCCAATCAGGCTCCTGTGATGGACAGGTTCCTCACTCATTCTAAAACCAGAAGCAGCAGGATTGTGCTCTGCTGGATGAGTTTTTGAGTTTGTCAGAGCTTTTAGAGGTTTCTAAAAAACACAAACAACAACAGAAGGACAGATGTGTGCAGAAAAGAGTTCTGAGAAAACAGCTGATGAGGAGCCAAATCCACACAGCTGATTATATTTGCATATAATTGATTGTATGTAAGACAGGATATTACACATCAGCAGGACTGTGGAGGAGATGCAGGACTGTGGAGGAGATGTTTCTGTATCCTAAACTTCATTACAGACATGCAGAAAGAAACAATTGTTGTGTCACGTGTGCACCAGCAGAAGACATCACATCTTAATACTAAAACACTGCACTTCAAATATGTAACCCCTCAAAAACATGTTCTGTGCATGTTTGTTTTGTGATCAGTCCATATTATTGTCATACAGAAATGTTGAACTCTGAAATGTTTTAGAACACTGTGTTTTATCTACAAAGTTTACATGTTCTCTTACAGAACATTTGATTTCCTTCATCACAGTTTACTTCAACTGACATTTATTAAATACCACAAAAATCTTGTAGAAACTGAGGTCTCTGTGTTACAGTTGGATTGCTTGTAGTTTTTGTATCGAAAACTGTGGGGTAGGTAAGAATAAACTGGTTTGGTAAATGCTTGTAAATCATTTATTTTACAAGCATTTCAATATATCAATACTTTAAGTGAAGGTTAATGCAATTTAAAAGGTTATCCTGAGTTCAAAACAGGATAAGCTGTATGGACAGCATGTGTGATGTTTGTGCCGATATCTTGTTTACAGTAATTGACTGAGTTCTGATGATTATCCAGGTGGAATGTCTCACCTCACAGACTTCTGCCGTAAGCACATTAATATAAACATGTTGTTCAAAAATATTTTCTGTGGTAATCAACAACACGCCTCAGACGTTGTCCATACAGCCTAACTTGTTTTCAAGGCATTTTTTTCTGAGTCCTTGAATCAAATTGTGTTCTCTGTGCAGAAAAACCTCTGCTAGACAATCCATATTTACCCGTCGACTTCACAGCTGTGATGTGAGCAATCTGTGCTGAGCAGAGAAAACCTCACAGCAAAACTCTGAAAGCTGCCGTCACAGGAAACCCTTGATTGAACCTCCACCGTTCAGCCTTCCCATGTTTCAGCTCAACAAAATTCACTAACAGGAGATTGAAGGTGAAACTACTTGTTTTTGTTCACTTCTATGCACATTGTACGTTTGGATGTTCAAACAGTACCAGTGGTGTGAGTTTGAGATTGAGAATCGACTGTGCTGAAAATCCAGCAAGGTATTTTGTGTGAAAAAAGGTTAAGGCTTGAGATGTGTAATTGGTAGAAATAAATGTGTCTTCCTTCTGTCAGATATTTCTGTTTACGTACTGCTGTGCTTTTGTGTGTGTCACGTGTTCTGAGGCATCAGACGCTGCGATCAGTTAATCATCTCCCTAATATTAGCAGCACTAATATAGGATTATATACAAACTAATATAGGATTATATATTATATAAACCAGGATTAGCTGATATTATTCACCTAAAATCAGAACTGAGTTGAAAGTGGTCTTATATTTGTAGTGGGTGGGCTTTTAATTGAAAGGTTGGAGGTTTGACTCTAAAATGTGCAAATTAATCATTTTCACTCTGTCTGTCTGTCTATCTATCTCTCTTTTTTCTGTGTAGCTATTGCAGTTTTTGTGGGAATAAAATGAACAGATATAACAGGTTTCTTCATTAAATACGTGTGATTATCTCAGTTGGTGTGTTGTGCTGTGGTGAGTGCAGGTGTATAAGAGATGGTCTATAGCCCCCTCATAACTGATGGGTCATTTCATTCATCAACACTAGGTATGGCATTTTTAAACGTATTTATTAGCGTTTGATGAAATGGCAGCCCTGGACATAAACTGTAATAATTTAATGTATGTGAAGTGAGTTGGCAGCAGGGCACGTTTCTGCCTATAAACGCACTGAAACTCCTTGTGAGACTGACAACAGCTTTGTAATGTTTATGTGTCCAAGCTAGTTGTTGCATTCATATTCCATTCTTTTCAGAGCTTTTCATGAATATTGGCAATATATCTGATGTAGCAACGTACAGTAATCATAAGCAAAACTCTTACACGTGTCTCTGTTATGAAGCTGCCTCACACCCAGAGGGAGGAGTGTAGTTTTCTGCAGTCAGTGTGGAGGCACTGCCATCTGCCTGTTATAAACACCTGCCGCTGTTATTCTTTTATTATGATCTGATATAAACAAATAAGGGAAATCAAGTATAAATTAATATCTTATAACCTTGATGTCAGAAACAAACAATGCATGTGTCTGGTGTACAAAACCCAGTTCTAGTGTAAAATAAACCATTACATTAAACCATTACGGTACAGACATCCGTCTTCTCTGACATCACTGCACTGTGTGTTTAACCGCGAGTGTTTCTCTGAATGATGCTCTTTACTGCTCACAGGTTCCAGTGTTTCAGCCCATGGATCTGATGGTGGAGGCGAGTCCTAGGCAAGTGTATGCTAACGCTCACACGTACCACATCAACTCCATCTCAGTCAACAGTGACAACGAGACTTATCTGTCCTCTGATGATCTCCGGATCAATCTGTGGCACCGACCGAAGCTTTAGTGTCCTGTTCATCTGTATAATTACAGTCAGCAAGACTGTTGGTGACCAGACTTCATTATGGTCCAAATATCTGTGTACAGAAAACAAACTGCATAAATTGTTCAGAGCAAAAACACTAGCAGTTAAACTACACAATTTGGTGATGTATTTGTGGTTTATTGGTGATTTCAGCCCTTAACATGTGGCCTGTGTCAGACATTGTTGATGTCAAGCCATCTAACATGGAGGATCTGACGGAGGTGATCACTGTGTCACAGCTCCACCCGCTGCAGTGCAACATGTTTGTGTACGGCACCAGTAAAGGATCCACGCGACTGTGACATGAGGGCATCTGCTCTGTGTGACCAGCACTGCAAACGTAACTCCAGCTTCTTAACTATACAATGACTTCTTTTCATCCACATTAGGGAAATTGATATCCACAAAGTAAGAGTAACTTTTTATGTTAGTATATGAATCTCTTGTAGAAGAAAACAGTGCTTTCAGAATCTTTTTGGTTTGTTTAGAGTCAAACTTGAATTGCAGTAACATGTTTGTGGTTTCCTTCTTCTCTAGTGTTTGAGGAGCCAGAGGACCCCCAGCACTCGCTTTCTTCTCCGAAATCATCTCCTCTATCTCAGATGTCAAGTTCAGCCACAGCGGCCGGTTCATGATGACCAGAGACTATCTGACCCTGAAGATCTGGGACCTTCACATGGAGAGCAGACCGCTGGAAACCTCCCAGGTTTGATGCTGTCCCTTCTGTCACAGCAGGTGTTTGGTAGCACAAAAATAAAGATACTGGTAAACATGTATTTTGGTTTTACTTTGAATGTAATTCAGAAATAGATTAAATGCAGGTTGGAATCTGTTTGGCTTTCATGCAGTGATGTTGCAATAATAATGTTACTTTTGTTAATTACTTATGAAGAGTTATATTGTGTCATATTGTTTATAAATCAAGCAAAGTATTTCTGCCTTGTGATCTGATTATATGACATTAGATCTTTATGGTCTTCGTGCCTCATGACTGCAGAGAAATGCCCTGAACATCAGACACGCGTGTTACAGTGATGTGTGTCTCTCTGCACAGGTTCACACTTATCTCAGGAGTAAGCTGTGCTCGCTGTATGAGAACGACTGCATCTTTGATAAGTTTGAGTGCTGCTGGAGGGCTGATGACAGGTAGGAGGAGATTTTGAAGATGTGATGTTACTTATTTGATATTTAACCTTTTCACTTGTTGAGTATCTATGCTGTAGAGTGTACTAGAGAAACAAGAGAAAACATTTAGTGATTCTTACACACGGGTAACATGATAAACGTGGTCTCAGACTATCACTACTGGTCTTTTTACCACTGACTCCTCAGTCAGACGATCCAGCGTTGTGAGTTTGAATTCGGTCTCCTTTCAGTCACAGTGAGGTCATGACGGGCTCCTATAACAATTTTTTCCGGGTGTTTAACCGTGATGCGCTGCAGGACGTGACCCTGAAGGCCTCCTGGGAAAACTGCTCCACTGGCTACCCGCTGAAGACCTGGAGGGTTTGTGCGGGAAACAAGCGTAACAAACGAGATTGGAGCGGACTGTCTGGACTTCAGCAGAAAGATCCTCCACACCTGCTGGCATCCTCAGGATAACATTGTTGCCTTGGCAACGGTCAATAATCTTTACATTTTCCAGGAGAAACTAAATCAGGAATTTTAAACTGGTTAGTCTCTTGCTTCAGGAGTTTGGTGGAATTTGTTTTAATCTAGTATCCGTGCACAAACTCTGCTGAAACTGATCTTATTCATGCCTTCTAATTATTAACCACTGTAGTCTGAGAAACTCTGATTTATGATGTTTATTAACACTAGACTGAAAGAACTGAAACTGAAAGTTTATTGTTTGTTGTTTCTGGTACATTGTTCATCTGTCAGTTTCAGCTTTAATTATAAATTAAAAACAGATTTATTCTTTGTCTCAATGCTCAGTCAAACAGATGCCCTACAGAGTCTCTAACTGTTCCTGAACTCAGGCCTGCTGCACCAGTGCATTTCCTGCACCTGAAACTCAGTCTAATGGCTGTAAGTCGTCCACAAGTGCAATTCACCTGTTGCAAGGTTTTTAAAGAGCTAGATTGTTTCTGATTGTGACATTAACTTCATGCAAAATCTCTGTGTGATGGAGATCTGTTAACACAGGGAAACACAATTGTGTTAAGACATTAGTTTCTGCAGATGTGCATGTTTTATAATGTCTTGTGATTTTGGCATATTTTCTTTGCAGCATTTAGCACAGCATTGGTTGTGTGAGATAAAGATTGTATTCTATTTTTATCTGAATCTTCAGAAAAACAGTGTTGGGTGTATTTGATTATGTTACTGCAGCATAAATATGTATAATGTTGTTTATGAATGTTTATGAAAAATAAAATGTATTTTAAGTGTCACAAGTCAACCTGTTGGGATCATCTTTTTAGTTAGAGGTTAGAGAAAATGCAGTTTTGGTTCTGTTCCTAAAGTGTATTTGTCTGTGTGTGTGTGTCTCATGTTAGCCAGATTCTTTGACTTGTTTTACACGTTGCAAACAGCTGCTGCTGTATATTCTGTAATACACTAAAGGTTTTATTGTAGTAGTGTAAAAAATGTTTTAATAATGTTGTCACTTGTTTTATGTTTGTCTCAGAAACACTACTGTGATGTGAGACCAGTGATGTCTCGTTCATGGTGAAAGTATATTAACCACTTTATTAGCCCCCAAAACTACTTTCAGGTTCAATAAGAAACGCTTTAATACGGCCTCGGACCTTTGGCTGCCCCTGTATGTGAAGCACCACAAATGAACAACACTGGCGCTATACAAACATCCTCACTCACACAGACACACGGGTTGCATTGCACATGTTTGTCTTTATTTGCTCTCTGTATGCCCACATAATAGCAGGTTCAGATCAACCTAAAGTTAAGTGTGAAACCTTCTCTCCTGATTCGCCAGAATCACTTGCCCGTCATGCGCATCACATGCTTCACCATGTTACCGATGCCGTCGAAGATGTAATGATAGTGGTAGTCGGTCTCCCACATGAAGGTCGGGGTGCTGATCACCTTGTTCTTCTCATCCACATAAGCCTCGTGAGATGCAGTTAAAGAGAAACCTGCAGAGATGTGAAGATGCCCCGTAACCCTTCAGAAAGGAACTGTGTTTGGGCAGATGTTTAACCTGTAAGATCCATTGATGTCATGTTTGAGTCCAATGCATGTAAGTGGCTAAACGCGTCTCGTGTAACGCTTCGGCAGTGACGGTGAAAGGATATGTAAGGTTCGCGGTTGCTGTGACGGGCGCCCATGTTCTTCACCGCCTGCGCCATGCTGCTGTTGGGCCAGCGGCCCCAGCGGCTGCTTTCGTCCCGCTCGTAACCCATCGTGACCTCCAGGCTGGGCAGCACTCGGCAGGCCAGGAGAGGAGCCATGCTGGACAGACTGAGCCACAGACAGCGCAATATTCATTCATACACCTCCAGTTAATACAGTAAATAAACGCTACTGTTAGTCATAGTGTAATAATGCTAACATGTTATTTACGTTTGATCTTCTCAAACTGTTCTTAAGCGTTTATGTGCAGAACAACGTCTCCGTTTCTCATCGTCGTGTACAGTATGAGTGAATGAATGAACGGATGGATGGATGAAAGAAAGAAAGAATCATCCTTCCTGTCAATGATCCCACAGCTACACAAAGCCCCGCCCCTGTGCTAATGAAACCCTTTAACCAGCTGCGGTGGTTGTGCAGGTCTGTTGGACTGGCACGTATACTGGTGGTACTGGTGGTGCTGGTGGTACTGGTGGTGCTGGTGGTGTGTGGTGAACAGCGTCAGACAGATACCCGATGGGTTTGCGGGACCGGTGGAAGTCCTTCAGCACGCGCTCCACATCATTGTTCAGCTTGCAGTCTTTCCCGTCCTTGTTGAAGGTGGACCTGCCCCACAAACATCATCTCAGATACACAATTACAGGTTAAACGGCTTTCATTTAACCACCTCTGCACACAAAACGTTAAGGCAGTTCCTGTATTGTGAGCTCAGCTGTTCTATAAGAGTTACGTGGATTAGTGCGTTTCCTCTGAGACGTTTGTTTGCTGATAGTGATGAAGGATAAGAGGATTTCACTCCAGGAATAGAGACAGAAGTGAGGTAACTAACAGTGATGTGTGTTTAATCTGAGGGCTAGATCATGACTGTCACACACAGCCTGTCATAATATCTGATGGTTTCAGATCTGCATCAGCACACTAGTGATGAAGAAAACTGTCACTCACAGGTTCTTGACGATTCCATGTCCTCCAGGGAAGATGACGGCATCAAAGCTGTTGGCGTCCAGCTTAGACAGATCATTCATCTGCATCATGCCCTGACCGTGACTGAAGCGTGCAGATTCCACCATCATGTTCCTGCAGAGAAGATTCACTCTGAAATCAGGAGTCTGGACTATGATATAACTGTGGTACTTTAAAGCATGTGAGGACATTACCATTCCCTGTCCAAAATGTGTCATGATACTGTCATATTTGTTCATGTTTTCACAAGGGAAGTTCATGAAAGGCAGGATGGTTGTGATGATTGTGATGTTCACCTGTTATCACTGGAAGAGGGCTGCATCCTCATGTGATCCATAACATGCATCTGCTGCTGATTAGGAGCAAAGATCTGGAAACGGGCTCCATTACGGCTCAGATGGTACATGGTGCTTCACAACAACATGGTATTAATAACATTCCTAACAATTGCTAATATGTAGCTGTAATCAGACTACACTGGAAATTTGAATTCAGAAGCTTTTCATACTTACTAAGTGGCCTCATGGACGTCGGTCCCATCCCACCAACCACAGCCTGAAAAAACCTTTAACAGCAGATACCAAACCAGTATCACACCAGACCCAACTGAGTTACCGTATCTGGTTTATAACTGTGCTATTTTACTGCACTTGTGTTGTAGCATGCAGTGTGTGGTAACCGCATCTTGACCTTCTTACCACAGCGACATTGGTATTGCCCCAGTCTCCCCCATGGTGCATCAGGCAGGCAGGCTGGCGCGCCAGCACAGCTGCGGCTTGCTTGGCAAGAAGTGCCCGTGATGCCAGCATGATGGACTGTTGAGATGACAGTAGAGGAATAAGACCAGCAGGTGGTGACACCAGGAACCGGTTAAGCCTCACAGACTGAACACGAACTGTCCAATCTTGTGGCGAAGGAAACTCAGGTCTTTTATACTGATGTTTTATCTGACACGTCACCCTGTAAGCTGTGTTTCTGAGAAGATAAGAGACTTTGTCTGAGCAACTCTTTTCCTTTCTTCATTCCTCATCTAAAAATACCTTCCTCAATTACCTGATCACCTTAAGTCATTTGGCCAACAGCCGTTGACTCTGTTGGTTCTGTGGCCAGCAGCTGACCTTTAAACAGACCATCTGACCTGTAGCTGCCCTCACACCACTGCTCATCACTGCTGAGGAGCATGAGTTATGATAAACCATTGTTTCATTAGAACATTCAGCAGTTGTACATGTGTGACGTTAGCACACATGGAGTTGGCAGGAAGTTCATCTTGGAGAACTTGCCACAGCTCTTGGATTTAGGTTGTCTCAGTTTGTGATGTAATCCCAGACTTGATGATGCTCAGATCAGGGTCTTTGGGGGCTGGACCATCTGTTGTCCGGACTGCTCTTCACTGACACTGAACAGAATTCTTTACACAGCAGAGCATAAGATATAAAAACGTCTTAACACAAACGTTTTAGTAAAACATATATAGGGTCTGTATATATATATATATATATATATATATATATAAAATGTGCCCGATCACAGACAACAGTATAACATCAGTTACATCACTGTATATTACTGTATACATCACATAATGAAAATGGCACAAAGGTGTGTTGATTCAATGTTTAATTGTGTAAATCAAATTAGACAAACATGTTAACAGCTTCAGGACTGCAGAGTCTCAGTGTTGAACTGAAGAAGATAAACCCCAGACTTAATCAGGCTCCTAAACAGAGTAATTCAGTGTGGTGTCTGCTGAGATCCTGGGCTGTGGTCCAACAGGTAGTAGCAGATCCTACAGGAGATACTATAAAAACCAGCAGGTGCAGATTACCCTGCATTCATGTCCAGAAGATAAAGTCTCAGCACAGACAGTTAACTGGCCACAGCTGTGTGCAACACAAGCCTGGATGTGAACGTGAGTGTTGAGTGAGTGAATGAGAACAACGCTGTCATTCTACATGTTCTAAATACATGTTCTGATGTGTTCCACATATAAAAATGTTTATCTAAAACTCTTAAAAAGATTGCTTTTATTTATTTATTCCAAAACCCTGTAATCACTGAAACATGAAAACAACATTTTATTCTGTTATTCTCATTTATTCCACACAGGAAAGAGAAGATCAGTGTTATGAGTTCACAGCTCGTCTCAGACGCATTTTGTGCACATCTTGCGCTTTTTGTTGCCGCTCCGACATGGTGCTGCTGAGGTTGCGTTTGATGGGTGGCAGAAGTTTTTCTACAGTTTCTTCTCGGTTGGTCTGCCTGGGGTGTCTAGAGGTGAAAATGACAAGATAAACTGTTTTAAATTATACATATATTAATATAAAAAAATGTTAAATTAAACTGCAGTTTTCCACTGCTAGACGTGGTAAAATCCACCTACTGTTTTGTTGGCAGTGGTCTGAAAGATAGTTTTGGAAAATGTTGAAACACATTACCCCTGAAATAGAGAGGGAATATTTATACGAACTGAAGTATTGAATGCATTATGATGTTATTAAATACTGGAGTTATAAAGTGAATCATTGAAACATTTACAGGTCACATGTCATTTAAAATGAAAGATAAATGTGTCTTATCTGAACAGTGATCCTTTTGTGTTAATAGTTCAGTGTGTAAATACTTTTAGATTTTATATTTCCTCAAGCAAAACGTTTATTTTACGTCTCTTCATTTTTGTGTGAAATATGTTTAAGGTTTGTAAGTTTGATCCAATAGGACGTGGTACCTGGTGTTGTCATGGAGACAAGCCTTTGCCAGAGAGATGGCTTCAGCGTGCGACTTTTTTCTGCTCAGCACGACATCTCTGAGGACTCTCCTGACCCGCATCAGCTGCGATAAAAGATCAGTTCAACCGAATCATCAACAGGAGCTTAACAGCGTTACAGTGTAATGGTATAAACCGCTTATGAAGAAGATTCTGCTGTATGAGAAGGCAGGAATCAGTCAGGAATAATCTCCTGTTCTCTGACAACCTTCTGTTTTATTTCAACTATCCCCTGACAGGTGAAAGAAGCGCAGGCCTGACCTCCTGATACTGGGAGCTGTTGGCGTGACAGAGCTGGCGAATGATGACCTCACACTCGGTTAGAGTCGGGGTGCGAGGACGCTGGGACGGACCGCAGGACATCCTGAGAGGGAGCAGCGATGCGGCCGCCCCTCCGTCAGGCCCTGTGGCCTCTTTCCACATCTCCTGTGAGCTGAAGTGGTCAAACAGATGCAGGTAAACACCAGTGTGGTTTATGTGGTTAAGGGAGGTCAGTTAATCAGAGATGCTAATAGCAGGATTATAGAGATTTACCACAAGCCATAATCACCTGATGAGTCTGCACTGAGAGCCGTCTTCTGCTGAAGGAGCGTCGCTGCATTTGGAAAAGTTGTTTGGCCACACAGAGTCTGTTTGATATGCACAGCTGACTGCAGCAACACAGTTTAATCAACATCTTTCACTGCACAGTCTGCAAATAATCACCATGAGAGAATCCCCATTATAAATGAAAACAGAACTTACCTCTTGGAGAATGTTGATGTTTCATAACTAACTGATACTGTAATTCTGTAAAGAAAAACGTGCAATAAACCTATAAACAACATTACCTAAACGTTACCTGTTTACCTGCTACTTTTGTTCTGCAGTAGAAAAACATGCTGTAACGCTTTTGAAGTGAAATGAGTTTTATTACCTTTATTAGAACGTTTCAGATCTTCAATTTCTGCATGTAGTCTCTCCAGGGTGTCTTTATGTTGTTCTTGAAGGAACACAATATCTTTCTCCAAAGAGGCGATGCGTCTCCCCTGGACATCCACGCAGGGCGCAGCGGCAGCGGCAGCGGCGTTTGAGCTCCTGAGGTTCACGGATGGAGGTCTGACCTTACAGTCGCTGGACAGAAGTCTTGGGTATCTCACCCTGTCCAGATCTCGAACCCGGGACCAGCTGGGTAAGTTTCTCAAGGGTGGCAGATTGCTGGACATGGTGCTGATGACAATTTGGGACCATTATATATTCTGCCGAACACAGAACCCATATCATTAAATCATTCAGTGACAGTAATCTTTAAAACATGTACACATGCCTTCATACGAGTCGGTCAGCTGTCCTCAGCCACCATCGCCTGGCCAGCGTTTAATGGAAAGTGATCAAATAAACATCTCCGTCGTGTAAATGTGAAAATATTAATGTCACCTGGCGAGTATTTGGTTAAATGTTGTTCATGTCGGAGACGCGACGCCGCTTCCTGCAGCCATCAGACGTTGCCATGCCAACCGCGCGCGTCCCGGAAACGCGCACGCGCGTCGTTCCGTCTCTTGTAAACCAGTCCATACATTTCCAATAACACACCAAAGAATGAAATAACACAAAAACTGCAGATTACTGAAACGTAAAAATCAAAATGTTGCAAATTCAACGGCATGATTGAAATCGTTAAACACAGAATCCAGTGACTGTATGAGAAATAACCAGAGCAACATTTAAAGTGTGAAAACATCATGATCTAAACTCACACACAACATCACTTCAGTGCAGAAGTTAATACTGAACCTGAGCGTCTGAGTGAGTTACATTATAATGTAAACTTTGCTCTGTTTCTTTCACACTAATTAGTAATAAATAATATACAGTCCAGGAATGTGCACAAACCTTTACAGCAACATTATCACAACTGACCAAAAGCCTTTGGAAGTGCATATATTTGATGTGATGGGTGATTCTAAAATTTGGTACAAATGCCAGCATCTGCGGTTTCTGATCAAATAAATAAAAAACTAAACCCTTGTGGGATAAGCGTGTCCACAAATGACTGCTTTGAAAAAAGCAGCTAAGATGTAACTGTAAGAGAAACATAATCACACAAAGTGACAGTCATCATTTGCCCAGTTTAGATGCTGTAAGTGCATCTTCAACAAACTCAAAGCTTTAGATGTTTGTGAGTTTTTAGTTAATAATAATGCGTGACAAAAATATGTCTTCAAGATCTGTGTGGGGTTTTTAAATACATGCAAACTACCTCAAGAGGGTTTGAAAGATAATCAGCACATCTATAAGCACAGGGTGAATTATTCTCTTTGTTCTATTCCATGCGTTTGTATTGAAGTGTGTGGATGATCGTGAGCATTCTTGTTGATCTAGATGACTAAATTCTGAACTTAGGGAAAGTTGGGAAATTTGTTTGCCTAGTTGTCTTTTTGTCATGTGCAGGCCAGTGTTGAGGGCTGAACGGCGGCTGTGATCAGGGTGTGTACGCAGGTGGAGGCTGGAACTGGTTGGCAATGTCATAGTCAACTGGGTACGTCTCATTGCTGTCCTCCATCTCTGAGAGCAGCTCGAGGGCCTGCTCCTCCTCCTCAGTGGGGTAATGACGCAGCAGGTTGGCTGCTGTGGCCAAAATTGAGGCTCCCCCCGCACCGGCCACCAGGTAAAAGCTAATGGCGAAGGTGACGTAGATGAGCGAACCGTGGTACTTCTTGTGCTGCTGTTGCAGGGACAGGATGAGTTCTGAGGCCCAGTAGCAGAAGCCGATCACTGTGGCACACTGGAGCACTACAACATAAAGACGTTCATTCATCAGAAAATAAAGAAGCACTGAAAAGAAGAGGAGAACACGGCTGTTTTCTGCTGAGCTCTCAGCATTCATACCTGTCAGAATGTGAGCGAAAGCATATCTGCGCGTGATCTTTAGAGCTGGATGTTTGGGTCCAAATACATCCAGCAGAAATGCAGTCAAGCTGCAAAAAATTCCCAAGAAACAGAAAGCAGCAATGACCCTCAGGAGCAGGATGGACTGAGAGTTGATGCAGAAATCTGTGGACGATCATTAAAAAACAGCATAACTGAAACATCTCAGATAACATCTCAAATTCTGTCACAGCTGCTTCACAGAAAAGAGGAACGTATCTAATAGATCTTATATTATTACGCAAAATGTAAAATTAAAATAACACTGCAATATAGGCAAGTGTAACACAAAATAAATTTATGTTATATATAAATGTATGTTGTGTTTGCATAGTGCAATACATGTATATGCATCCAAAACACCAACCATCAATGAGTTTCTCATCTATATATCCCAGGACGTCTGCGACACCAAGCTCCTGTTTAGGACAGGTTCCTCCGTGAACACGGAGCCATGCCGGTTCTGCCAGGGCGGTACACAGCGCTGTGATGGAGAGCGCTCCGGGCAGTGCAGACGCCAGACTCCGCTCTGGTTGTTTGGGTACAGCCGTACCAGCTCGTCTTCTGTGGTTTCCAGGCACAGCCGTTCCCGGGGGTGCGTACATGATAAACCAACTGACAACGCTTCAGAGGGGAGACAGAAGGTGAGGTTGTACCTCCACCACAGCTAAAAATCCAAACAAAAACATGTCTGATGATTTATGTTATGAAAATATTTGACATCAAGAATGAACTTAATTATATCTATCACTGATTTATTAGTGCACTGTAAGGTACTGATCACCCAGACACAAAATGATTAATACATGTGACAAATTGATCAGATTCTTAAAACTTCTTTATAAAGAGCTGGTTCTAGTAAACTTTATAACACAATGAACTGGTACACTGATCAGTTAAACAGCAAACAAACGTGATAAAAGATTGAACTCAGCTATGAGAATTACTGCTCATTCACTACCTGACGCATTTTAAATGATTTCCTCATCATTATCACAAAATACGCAAAAATACTGAATTTACTGACGAACATATTTAACATGAACAAATCATTTGACGGCAAACGGCTGACGTGATGAAAGCAATAGAGAACAAAGCAGCAGCCCGCAGCACTATTTAAACACAGTTACCTGTTACTGAGGCTCGTATTTAATCAGATTTGATCATCTGTGATTTCAAAAGGCCTTAAAACTGAACAACACAAAAACCCGGAGCGCTGTGAACTACAGCTGCGATCACACGCGTCCTGCTGCCTTCCGCTTCCGGTGAGTCTCAGCCAATCAGAGGCGCCCGCTGGTGACGTCACTCCTCAACTTCGCCGTAATGTGACGTTTGACGTCACGTAGAGACCAGAGAACAGAAACACGAGCTCAGCTTCATTACATTAAACAGCTGATGAAGAACGTGCTACAGAACTACACACAGAACGGAACTAAAGGGACAGTTTGGTCATTTTCTAATCTTTTGAAAACCAGCAGCCATGAAACGTGTCTGTGAAACATCCAGGGATCCAGAGCATCTCCATGTTTATAGGATCTCACTCCTTTACAAACCATTCAAACAACCTTCTCATGCCCATGTAACCACGGCTTTCTCTTCTTCCTCTTCACTGTCCTTCACAACTGTGTGGTGAAATGAACTATATAAGAGTCATTATTGTGTGTTAATATTTTAAATATTATAATCTATGAAGTATGTATTTATTTATACTGTGTAACAGAAGCTTTAATGTTTCGTTTCTGTTTATTTGGGCTGTTTTCATGCTGGATTGACTGCATTTTCGCTCGTGTTTCTATATCATTTGTAAAGTTATGTATATTTAATGTGGTTTACTGGCGTTATATGGACGTGTTTCAGTGATAAGGGAACTGTGTGTTGGCAGTAACTGCTGATGTTTTGCTCTGCAGGTGTAACTGATCCCACGCTGACAGCGCCTCCGCACACAGGCCAACACTCACTGCTAAAGCCTCCAATGTAGCAAAACAAGCGACCATTGAACACAGAGAATCTCTCCACACCATAGTTCTTCAGATACATAACACAACTCTTGATCCTTTCACCACACGTCCCCACATCCTGATCCACTGGCACCAGAACTTGTGTACGTGTGAAGCAAACAGAACCTGTCTGTACTGTGTGCAGGAAACGTGACGCTGATCTGCAAACATCTGCTCATGTTTTCTCAGTGGGTATTACAGGCAAAAACTGGAAGTGTGTAAATGTTCACAGATTCATGCCAGTGTGTGCAGCAGTCAGGAATGCTGTGGAGGTCAGACGTCAAGTGTGTGTGTGTGTGTGCATGTGTTTGTACAGACGTGATGTTGTGTGTTGGTTGGTATTGTGTTGTCTTGTCATGTAACATACAATGTTTGTGAATGATGACAGGTTTATTTCTGAGTGTGTTGCTGAAACTAATGATGGGGTAGATTGTTTATATCTCATACAGTAGCTTATTATCAGGGCCTGAGCTCTCTGTTTATCTTTCAGCCCTGTTTTCTCTCGTGACATTTAGATGCAGGTTTTGCCGCTGTATGCCGCAGGAGAGTTAGAACACCGAGTATGAGCAGAGGATGAGAGCAGATCGGCTGCCGGGTTAGTTCACGGTTTCAGCGCTGCTAGAAGGTTGCAGATGGTTTAGTGGCTCTTGTGTGTTGGTGATTTCTGTCCCAGGACAACCGAGAAAACTCAGCCCATAATATTCTGCTGTTAGTTTTATCCACCTGTTTTGTTCTCACCACTGAGGTTTGGGTGTGAGTTTAAATCACTAACTGTAGACATGAGCAGTAATAACAGTGAAGATCATGTCTTAGCAAACACAGTTAATAACACCGGACTGGTTGTTCTTTCTGCTAAACTGCCCTGCTGGTATGTCATGGGTTGGTTAGGTAAGCAGCTATGCTCTAGTTAGCTGCTGCTCTGTGAGGCATCACTGTTTTCATTTGAAGACACTCGAGGGGTAAGAAAGATAACAACATCCTTCCACACTGTTATTAACCGCTGAGAACCTCGTTCTTTTATCCTCCGGCATGTAGCTTTGCAGTTCTTTCCTTCTGCTCCTGAATGGTTTGATCCCATGAGGATTAACTGCTCTGGATAACCGGGAACAACAAAAGCCCCTCTGTGTGGTCATATCTGCCTGTGAGAGAGAGGCAAAAAACATGGTAAATAAGTGTATTTCTATGTAAAGTATAGTAATAGCAACCCTGTTATGTTTGACCATTTGTACGTGTCCATGAAGAAACACGCTTATAAATCGTACAGAATTATCTTAGCAGAACGTTTTGTGTGAGTTTTGTACATTAAAGAAAATGTTTTGGAAAACTTAAAAACATATAAAACTTAATAAAAAAACTCAAATTTGATTTGATGATTGATATTTTTGTGTCACTACAGCATCACTAAATGTTACATGCACAATAAAAACATCAGTTACAAATAATGTGAGTCTGTGTTTTTAACTATAAACATGTTTATAGTTTCTTGCATTCATCAGATTTTAAACCGTGTTTATTTGGGGAAGCAAATAAACTTATAGGGAAACATCAGACTAAGAGTTTCATTTAGATCAGCTCTAATGAAGAATACCTCCACGTCCACTATGTCAAATGTTCTTTGGGCTGTAATGACTTTTGGTATTTTCAGTATTTTGGTATTTTGATGCGTAATTGTTTTTGAATTTCACTAATACTCTAATAGTAAAAGGTTTTATCATCAGAATATTCCAGATAAATCATTTGATTGACAGACAGAGTGTGGACAGTGACATATCTGCCTGTCAGGGTGTTCACAGTGAATCACGGTGTGATTTGACTTCTGGAGAACAGAGGTTAGCACAGTTGTCATGGGAACCTGACAGGCCACAGTGTGTGTGTGTGTGTGTGTGTGTGTGTGTGTGTGTGTGTGTGTGTGTGTGTGTGTGTGTGTGTGTGTGTG
>JBAJNP010010128.1:0-16948 GCA_036877545.1 Yasuhikotakia modesta
TATGTTCTTAAGAGGTTAATATAATAACTTCTGTTTTAGACACTATGTGGCCAGATATTTTACTGCAGTTTTTACTTAATTGAAGCTAAATCTGACATAAATTACATTAAATCTGACATTATCCAATCAGATTGGAGGATCAGAACTGTTGATTTGATTGGTTGTGGCTCCAGTCTTTCCTCTGTGTCTCCAAGTGGCGCCGGGTTGAAATAGGAATATTTGGAATAGGTTCATGGTACTGAAGTTTCCTAATATTTAACATGAGAATTCCCATTTGGTCAGAGATAGAATGATTAATTTTCAGTCAGGAACGTACTCAGTTTTAGAAGAGTCTGCTATTATGAAGGTAATGAGTCTCTCAAAGTGTGAAAGACAGTAATGAGCGCCCCAAGCATTAATGAATTATGCTGACTTTTCCCATCATGCACTTGGTGAGAATCTGTCCACCCACCGAATACAGTAGAAGAACACTTAACAATTTCTCTTCCTTTTCTTTTATCTCATGAGTCGTTTTGTCTCATCTGTGGGATCATTAATCTCTTTGTCTGTGTATATACCATATGCTGAATCACAGATCCGAGAGTCCATAAATCAGATTCCCGCAGCTTCCATGCTGAAATAAATGTGGCGTTCGGAGCGTCACTATCCGACAAACTAAGACTAATGGGCAGATATCCACATGGAAATGTCAAGATTTCGGTGGAGCTGTTCGATGGCAGGGATAAAGTCATACGTCATGTGACATCTCCTCACGGATGATTGTATTGACACTCGCTAATGAAGACTGAAGCTGAGAAGATAGAGGAACAGTCTGGTGCTGAGTTTGCTGTTCAAAGAGCAATTTAGTCATTTAAAAGTCACCAGTTTTACTGTTCTGTAGCTCACGAGAGGGTGAGAAATCCCACAATATTACCTGACATTATACAATATATATATAGCAGTGTTTGTTGTTTGTATTTGTGGTGTTTGTGGTTTACATTAACTGCTACTGGCAGCAGTCCTGGTTTACTGTGAATGTTTTGTGTTAGAGCAGATGAACGATCCGTCGTAATCCCAGCGTGTCAACAACAGTTTTTACCCACTACAGCTGCAGGCTCCAGTCCTGAAACACTATCTCACCATCTCACCCCAAAATAACAGTGAGAAGCTGTGAGAGGACTAAGCAAGCGCCCGCTCCCTCAGAGAAAATCCTTGTTGTGAAAAATGCAGAGCTAACCGGATTATATTCATCCACTGTCCAGTAAAAAACCTTCTCAGTGGAGTCCTGCTGTTTTCACAGTGTCTGACTCCCTGTTACATAAACGTGGTTCCATTATATTATTTAACAATTAATTTTAAACAGCCAGGTTTCATTTACATTTATGCATTTGACAGACGCTTTTATCCAACATCACTTTTTTTGCACATTTCTACAGCCTTTTGTGTTGCTAACACAATGCTCTACCAGTCCACCGGCAGCAATGTCACTGTAACGTTAATCGAGCGTTACACCGAATCTTAACATGAAACGTGAATATTCGTGTGGCGTTGTTGTGTGGCCGGAGCTATTTCTAATGTGACGGCGCCATGACCTTTTTCTTTGTATTATACGTTTTATCAGTTTAACAGGACTGCAGACATATCAAGGACAATCACTATAATTAAATATGCGCTAAAATAATCCAGTTTGAAAATAATTACAGCTTTTAGGTAAATGCAAAAACTGACCTTCAGGTTAATTGCGGATTATGAGCGCAAACTGAAATAAGCTATTTCATTAAGCGGAAACTAATTCTGTGGCGCGTGTGTGTGTTTAAATGCATTTAATGCATGTATTCGTTAATCTTCATCACTATTTCTTAATTCTACTATTTCGTTAAAACAAACGTTCAAACAGAACTAAACTTTCGCATTTATTTGCATTTCTTTGCATAGTACAAAAATTAAATTAAAAACTTGTTTACATATTTGCCTAAATTCCTTCAAATCAACATCCAGTTTTACATTCAGGTTGGAATGATTTGAGATTAAGTTAACAACAAACAGAAAACATTTGGACTGAACTATTCTGTAAAATTCATTCCCAAATCTTAATGCCTAATAACTAAAAACATTCCGAAGACAATTCCACTGTCTTGTCGTGATTGTTTTCAGCTGATCAGTTTTACAACAACATTTACGTTTCAAATTGACCGTGACTGTTGTGATTTGAAAGTAGATGAAAGTAAATGAAACACTATTTGTCTTTTGCGGTTCGGCTGCTTTGTCTTATTTTTCGGTTGGAATTTACACAGATGTTTTATTTACGTTCCACCTTCGCTGGATAGATGGAAAATAAAAATGCATACAGTAAATTTGACTGATAATTCGCTGTCGTGTAGCGCCACAGATGTTACAATGTTTATGCAAATACTTCTGGTGGAGCGTTTGAGTAGCAATGTAATTCCTTTACTTTGTGTGTCGTTGTCAAGACATATTTTAAGTTAATGTGTCCTGGAACAAGCACTTTGTTGTGCAAATGAGAAAAAAAACATGTTTCTTACTTTCCTTTAAACCCCCCGGTGTTTTGCTAAAGGAATTTGCAGTCAGAGACAAACAAGTGTTATTGTGATTTTTTTTTTTTTTTGCATTGTTGTTGTGTGGGAGATAATGTGTATAATATTGTGTGTGCGCATTAATGTATACATGGTGTAATGGATTCTATATTTATATACAATGTAAATATTTGTTAAATATTAGATTGTTGTTTTCTTGTGAAAGTCTTAAATATGAAGTTGTATTTTTCAGATGTGGGTCTTTCAAGAAACAAAGACGTCTGAACAAAGATGTTCATGCCCAGGTTTAGATTATTGTCTACTGTACATCCATCATGTTTTCAGCACAGTGATTCAGTCATTCTGCAGGTATTCCAAGTAACAGAAAATCCTGTTTACACGACCGTCTCGTATTCAGGTTATTGTCCTAATAGGGCCGTTATTGCAGTGTGTGTAAACATAGTCAGTGACTGAGGGGTTGTTGTTCGTCTTAAACTTCAGCTTTAATTTGAGGATATTCACAGTCTGTGAACTATGATGCAATTACAGCTTTTTTCATCCTTTCGTTCCATTTTAAATTGGTTTCTGAGGTATTTCCAGTCGAGCGTGTCGCCGCTCCTGCGTTCCCCAGAACGTCTGGACATTTGCGTTTCGTGTCTGTTGCTGCGGTTTCTCCACATGAGGACCAAAGATTTGTTAGTTTTGATATTAAGAATGAGAGCAAAGCCATGTGTCTCCGTATCACCTGCAGGAAACAACATAAGCACTTGTGAGCATCTGTTTGCGAGACACAGCTGTGTTACGCCTCAAGGCTCTGGTAGCTAATTCTGTCTCTCTTGACATTAGCGATGTATGTGACTGCTTGCTAATGCCACGAAGGAACTTTCTAGGTTTAGTCCTTTAAGATTCAGTAAATAGCGTCAAATTAAAACTGGCAGTTTGCACTTTTATTTAAATAGTTACAAATAAAGTGTCAAACGGCAACAAAATGTGTGTCTGTTATTATGGACTGCAATTGTAAGCATCAATATTTTATAAGACTCACATTCACATATTGTTTGTAAAATGTCAGTTCTGTGTAAGGTTGCAGACAACAACATAATGCAATTTACATTATTATTTACAATAATATACTTTTCACTCTCTATTAGTGGCTGAACAGAGCTTGTTATATGTCATCAGTTAGTGTTATTCATATTTAACTTCATTGTTTATTTGCAATTCTACACTCAAATCTGTTATTGGTTTGACATTTTACTGTGATTGTATTCAGACACAGACAGACACTGAACAAATATTCAGTTACATGACTGTATTTATTGGGTCGTGCAGCGCGATGTTAAACACAGACAAAGGCCCGATTCCACAGAACTTTGCTATTTATCAAAGGAAAAATGCTTGGATAAATTTACTGAATAAATGCCCCATTATTCTCTGTACGGTTTGAAGCTTGACTATGAAATCGTGGCAGGTTTTCCTGTCAGGGAAGATTTGAGCAAATTCCTGGAACTTCTCAAGCAATGAAAGAGCATTTATGTCTGGAAAAGGAACAAATGCGGGAGGTCTTTGGATGACGTGAAACCTTGCGGGAAAACGTCCAAAAGACGCCAGTCTAAGCAGCTTTGCAGAACTGTCTCACAACAAGCTTCTGAAAACGATTAAAGACATTACGTGTGGCATAATTCCTAATAACAACTCAGTAGTTTTTTTTCATGATGTAAACATGTTAAGTTAAATTAATGTCAGATTTTGACCAACTGAGCTGCTTGTGTCTCTAAACGATGAACGTTCTACCTCTGACGCAAATACTAACAGAAGACTGTTATATATTTTCATGAATGTCTCTGTGAATTGTGCCTCACAGACATTATAGGATCTCTTGAACACGTAGCTGTTTGTCTAGATTATTCCTCTTCATTGCATTTTTACAACATGGCTCCCATTCCTCAGTTTGACTCGCTAAAAGCTAATTTGTCTCTTTTGATTTGTGACATAGTGGTTAATAAATTTGTCAACTGAATACTTTGCCCCCACAGCAAATACTCTCTCTCTGTGGGACACAAAGCCGGTGTTTCTTAGCACAAATGTTATTGAGAAGTATCCAATGTGTTGCAGAAAAGACATGATGTTTTTCTTTAATTTTAAATGAAAAAATTAATGAATGAATAAATCCTGGCTGCTAAACTCAGAGCACAATAGGACAGTGAGACAGCGACTGAAACGGACTCTGTTTGTAAGCTGATAAGTCATGGACTGATGGTTCGGTTTGTTAATTGTAGAGGAAGCTCATTTTAGGCCGTGGCTGAAGAGGTGGATTATTAAATGATCTTTTCATTAAAATAACACGATATACTTGTTGGAAACGCAAGTTTACATAAATTATCTCCCTCCAAAACCACGTTTTTAATATGTGACACATTAATTATTGTTTGGTTTATTAATGATCACACCAGGTTCAGTGACCGTTATAGCGAATAGACAGCGATGCAAATATTAAGAAACTGGATTAGCCCATTTTTTATTTAACCCACAAGCCTTGACTTCAGTATGAAAACAGAACATCATAGATATTTAAACCATAGGTATGTTACCGCTTAGAAATTTAAGAGAATCCCAACAATAACACCTTGTTGTTTTAATAATTTTCTTTTGGCATCGCTAAATTAAATCCCTGTTTAACGTATTTGCATTTTATTAATTGTGCATTTGTAGATAGTTGTAGATGCGGGGTATGTGCTGTTTGCTTTTTTGTTGTAAAAACTGAAACACTGGAACGTTATTGGAACATTATGTGGGTTCCAGTAGAGTGACAATTGCATAATTGTGGAACATTGAGCAGATCTTTGTTATTTAGCCAGTATGTTGTGAAAAGATTAGTGCATGTTTGCCGGTTATCACCGCAGGATGTGCACTCAAAATTTTAATTAATGCGAAAAATTGTGGTTGCATTTGTGGCTAATGCTTTGTTTCCCAGGATGCGTTTGTGCTTTTTTTATAATGAAGTACCTCATCTGTCAGCGAGGACAGATGCAGTGGTTTGTTAGATACCAGAGGTTCGCTCTGTGGATATATATCAGAGCCATTCTCTCCTTTGTGCTATTAGGCAGCCTGCCAATGGCGAACAATACAGCACAAATCTCACAGACTCGCTCATCATATCTCACCCACGGCAGATTTCAGTGTCTCGCACGGCTCTGTTTTATGTGCAAAACACCTAAGATGAATTAACTTCAAATCCACTTGTGTAACTTCCAATATGGAGGAGTTTCAGAGATTTGAAACAGACACAATCAAATACTGTATCAGATTCAAAGATGTTTCTAGGAAAAACAAAATCATTTGCTCACCCCAGCTAACAGGGAACGTCTAAGAACATCGGCTAGCGTTCTTCAAAAGTTCTCTGTAATGTTAAGCTTTTTAACATTTTTTACTTCATGGAAACGTTGAAGGAATGTTTGTACAGCCTAAAATTGTTAGCAGGGATGAATTTGCTGGTTCTGTTTGAATGACGTTTGGCGGCACCAGATCCGTTTGAAGAATCCAACATTGATTATCAGGCCAAAGAAAATATTCAATATTTTGACTGGCTCACAGCGCAAATGTCAGGCAGTGTGAAGGAATGTGTGAAGAGATTCGGGGTTTTTTTTCATTAAAGGTCGAACTTTA
Source organism: Yasuhikotakia modesta (assembly GCA_036877545.1). NCBI lineage: Eukaryota > Metazoa > Chordata > Actinopteri > Cypriniformes > Botiidae > Yasuhikotakia > Yasuhikotakia modesta. The sequence continues at coordinate 6,180 of JBAJNP010010128.1, forward strand.
ACAGCATTTCCAATCTTGACACTTTCGTATTCGAAACCTGATTTGAATTGCTGAAATCTTTTGCTCTGCATAGACTGGCAGCTCTAAATATGCATTTCCATGTAATGTAAATTGGTTTTGACGCCTGGAGTCAAGTTATATAACAGGCTGGTAGATGGAAAACATATGGAAGTGTTTTAATGCAAACCATCAACATGGGACTTATGTGTTAATATTTAATTGAATATGATAACCGTTTTGTCCTACATACTGTACATTCTTTAAATATCTTTATGTATATATTTCAGGCTCAGCATTTTGAATGAAACACTCCTGACATTTTCATAGGTATCTGTACTGTAAATGCATAGCTGTACTGTAAATACCAGTCAAAGCCTGACAGTCATGAGCAGTTATTTTTTAGGACAGACAGACAGTCTTGCAACAGATGCCAAAACTCGGCTTGTGTCACGAGTCAACAAGCTGTCGATGTGTCACGCTGCCATTTTCATACCTAGAGATTGTGCAGCGAAGAAATGATGAAAACCACAGTATTACACAACAAAACATCACAATGACATCACAACATAATGATTATAGTGATTAATAGTCATGGGTTTTATGAATCTTGCATGTTTTAGGATTTTTAGTGGATGTTTCTGTCTCATTTTTGACTTGTATAGGAAAATAAGATTTCCTCCAGCATTGTGTTTGATGCTTTGATATCTTTAAAATGCTGAAAGATCTCTTTAATGTCTCAGTTGTGTCTCCTAGGCAGCAACGAGATTTAAAGAGACTTTCTGACATGCATTTGCTTGTCTTTTCTGTCTAGTTTTCTGTTCTGCTTGACTTATGCTTGACATTTCATTTATAATATAATTTGTTATGTTATAAATGATGCTGTTGCTTGTTCCCTCAGTAATTTGGTTTTATGTTTTGTAGTTCCTCCAGCGATCCACGAGATGAAGAGCTACAAGGTCCGACCCGGTCAAATGGCCCTGCTGAGGTGTGAGGCGGCAGCTGTACCCTCTCCAGGCTTTGAGTGGTACAAGGAGGAGAAAAGGTAACAGCAGTGTGTTTAATTTGTTTACTGTACCAGGATTATCATACATTATGCATATTGAGCAGTTTTGTTGAGGCGCACGGAAGATTAAAGTCTTGTTCTTAGTTTCGATGAATATTCATTTCCAACCTCTGTTTATTTCTTTAAGGTGAATTTCTGTATTTTTTGGAATAACGCACACATAATTTTTCCTCCCACTTGACAGATATTTCTGTGACAGCCCAAGGCTGCAGAAGCAACAAAAAGTCAGGAGAGAAGCCTGCGGGTTTTTTGTCAAACCGTGAAACTGGCCTGTTAAAAACACTCTGTGAAGTATTATAAGCATTTGGGTTTGATCAAATGTTGTAGGGGTGGGGTTTTGGTCAGTGGGTGGGGTTTCGGTGAATGGGCGTGGTCTAATTTACTGCCAGAAGAAGTCAATTGAAACAGTAAAATTGCTTACAGCACCTTTAATTAACAGAATAATGGCAATACAATCAAACTTAGTTTATAAGACTTTGAAAGTTTAACTGGTGAAAGTTGGTTATAAAGTTTAATTGTGATGGTTTAATCTAAAGCTGCTGTTTTTGATAGTATTAGAAAAAAATAAAGCTAAAGATCTGCAGCTTATTAAAAATTACAAAGTGTCTAATTAAAGACTCTTAATTTCCAAAGATAGTGACTTTGGCCACAGAAAATCACTTGTGTAGTTAACTCACCAAACATCTTTTTAAACTTTTAATTAAAGTCACAAACTTCTGGCAGAAAGTAATTGTAACTTATGAGAGTTGTGTAACATTAAAGTGCTGTTTGACTCCAATGCCGAATTTGTTGAAACTGTTTTTTTAAGCATTGTGTGTTATTTTATGGTTTGATTTAAACAGATTAATCATTTGTTAGTCATGAATATTGAACTATTGCACATCTAAGTTTTTTGACTGTATGTTTTGACTAGTTTACCGGTGCTACTTTCACATAATGCAAAAATACTATGTTGTGTCCTGAAACGATGTTTGTTATTGGTAAAGAAACTAATTCGTAGGTTTTAAATATTTGTCAGATTTGTACTATTGGAATGAGTTGAGTTTTAGTAGCTGTATTCAAAACTGAAAGTCTGAAATTTACTGAAAACAAATCATGTGGAAATATATTTATCAGCTAAAAACATCACGAAGAACAAAGTTAAACCGGCAGTGGAGTTACAATACGGTGTCTAATGACTAGCCAGTTAATAAATATTGCAAAACACTACAGATTAATAAAACGCATGCATTATGCATCACTGCTCTGGCTTAAAAATAAAGTAACTAAGAACCAAAAATATATCAATAATATAGAGAATAAAAATTAAGGACAGAAACTCACAAGTAATACTGACAAATACAGAATTTTTACAGTCACTTTTATTAAGTAGAAAAAGGGAAAAAAATGTTAAGAGGTTCACATTCCTGTATTTTATTAGTATGTTATGAACTCATTGCCACTGAAGAGTTTCCCATCAATCAGTTTGTTGACTCAAGTGCCGGTTCTTGAATTTAAGTAGCAAATTACGGCACTACCGTCATTTACCCACTTGTGGTTGTTGATCTGAATCAGCCGTTCACACTGGGTTAATTGTAATTACGTGTTTCTCTCAATTCATTTAAATTATGAAGGAGGTGTATTGGGTTTGAATTCAGTTTAATCTGGCTTTGCACTGGGGATTGTTGATAAACTGTTTTCACAGTTTTTTGTGCAAGTGTCGTGTCGCTGCTAAACCAATGGTGAGAAAATGAGCAATAAAAGATTTTTTTATATAATAATAAACCCATTAGAAAGCCCAAGAGAAATGAAGCAGAGCTGTTTTTATGAGGTAATCTTGAATAATAAAATAATCATATTTTTGTCTTCATGAGTGTATGTGAGATGTGTACTGTATGCATGTTTCCCCATAAAGGTAATGATAGCTTAGATGGTGGGTCCTAAAATTAGTTTCTTTTTTGTGTTTCTTTTTTGAGTGCACAAGTGAGTGCGCAGCTCTCTAAAACACTGCTATTATTTTCAAGTGGCAGTATCTAATCGCAGAATCTAATAGCGAGAAACAAACAGAATAATGTGTCACTGTGGCAAATGCGTGAATAGATTTCATAATGGTTTCGGTTTATTATGGCCTGCAACCCTGAGACAGTAGTACGAGTTGTAACGCTGGTAGGAAAGTTAGAAAAAGTTTCACACATATTTAAGGAGGTATGTTACTTAGCTTAGCTGAACGCCAGACCTTCACAAAGCTCATATCAACTCCTGCACACACTATTTTCTACTATGACTTTTCCATCATATTTACATCCTGATATGTTTGACGTGTTAATCACATTTTGTGTTCACTGTGTCTCTAGATCTATTGTGTGAGATGTTTACAGCGTCATGGATTAATAAACCGCATTAAAACAAAACCTTGGTTTTCAGGGTGAATATGGGCCAAGGCATCGACATCAAAAACCTGAGTTCAAGATCCATTCTCACAGTGAAAAATATGACACAGGATCACTATGGCAACTACACCTGTGTGGCCACCAATAGGTTGGGAACCGCCAACGCCAGTTTGCTTCTAATTCGTAAGTAACCCGTTTGTCTCCCTGACTGACTCTGCTTGTGCTGTGTGTTTGTTTTCTTCACATATGCTGTTGTAGTTTGCAAAGCGCTTGCAGTGTGAATAAACACAAGTCTTTTCACCCATCTTTTATTCCCATGATACAGGGAAAAATGAAGACAGGCTTCTCAAATAGGTCATTGTTTTTGGAGCATGCAGTTTTTAACAAAGCCTTTCTGAAGCAACGCTGGAACTTTAAATGAGACGCAGTTTCTCTGAGCCTGTTTGAAACGTTTAAACATTTTTCGATATGAAGGTCCCACAGTCCAAAATAAGGAGCGAGCGGCTATCAGAATCTACTGAAAACCAGAAATCTGTGATCCAAACCCACAATAGACTGAAAATCTGCCGCTCCCACAAGTTCCTCTTATTTTATAATCGCTACAAAACTAGGAAACCCACCGTACTTCCAGCTAATGGCTAAAGTGACTAAATTACTATTATAAAATTGGTCAATAAGTGTCGCTGAAGCAGGTGGGTTCATGGGTTCCTGTTTTGATTTTCTCCTCAGCATGAAGGAACCATAATATGGCCCTATTATTAGCCAAGCATATGATTTCTGCCTTCATGTTGTGTAACGTGTATCGATTGAGAAGTTTTCGTAGCCGTGTTGTGTAGATTAATCCCACAGATATATTCATACCTGCGTGTCACAGAATGAACAGCTTTGTGGGGCTTTCGGATCATTTTTGTTTGCCAGCGTTAAGGTGACACAAGAGATTTTAATGTGTTCATTAGTGAAATTAACTTGAGCTTTGCGTATTTAGTGAATAAACCTCATACAATACTTTGTTATTGCATGCTGTGATAGTTAAACCATAATGGATTTCTCAATATCTTACTTAACTTGCAGTTTTGTAGTTGTGCTGTGTATTATTTAATATATGCACATGATATAATACACAGATTTCCTAAGACGTTCTGACAGTGGGAGATATTTGTAGATTGTGAGGCAACTAATGTCTGCCAGCGAGTCTATTGTTTAATTTCTAAACCTTTTCTGACTATTGTCTGCGTGCACTGAGACAGTGTCTGTTCACTGAACAGATGAATGTACGTTTTCAAGACAAAGCGCACAGACGGTGAATAAAGGTAATCAATTAAACGCAACAGAAAGATTAAATGTGTAAACGTTGTATTGTAAAGTAAAAATGGGTGATGCGCTGATCATGTGCTTGACTTGATATTTACATTGTGTATTGTGTATTATTGTGTAGATTGCACATGCTAATTTTGTTTTTATTGACTGATCTAGAAAAAGTCTTTGTGAGAACATTTACACATAATTTATATTACTGACGGCTATACCACCTTATTTATAGACGCAGTGTAATGTAACTGTGTGTAACACCCACCCTAGATTATTGTTGTTAGGTCTCACATAACATGAACAGTTTGTGTGCTAAAGGCACACGTGTAAGTCGCACATTGTCACGTCGTGAGCCTGCTGTTCCCTGCGCCTGAAGTGTTTTCCTGTTTACACACTTTTCTGGAAGTTAAAACCTCTCTTCTCCTTTTTTTGCTGCCCTAACTGTGAGCATATCTTGAGGAACAAAGAATTTGTTGGCCTTAATTGGCAAGAATCTTCCTCTTTGTAATCCCGGCTATCTTTCCCCCACTCGTTTTTGCTTATAGCACAGTGCAGGCTTACTGAATAATCTGCACCATCTATTATTGCAGCAGGGCTAAAGCGAGTAAAGAAACTGAACGGCAGAAACTCTCAGTCTTTGTGATGAGACCTCCAGATCTTTGGCAGACACCAGCTAATGGAAACCTTGTTCATTTGCCATGCCTGTCAATCGTACACTCAGCGGCATCTTTTCCTATCTTGTCCTGGTTTCCATTCTCTGAGTTGTGGTGGATGTTGTTGCTGTGGTTACCATGGAAAAAAATGCACCAATTAGAAACTGAACTAAAACACAAAATATGATGTCAAATTATTCTCATGAATATTGTTTTATCCAGCTAGAAAACACAGACATTCATCATTCCAGTCACCCAACCCAACCATATTTGCTTGCAGCGTAAGGTCTGGTCCACACTACAGTCTTTTCAGGCAAACATCACCCACTCAGATAGTAAAATGAACTACAAACTGGTACAAATTGGTACCGTTTTTTTTATAACACAGAAAACAAAGAAGTGCATACAGGTTTGCTTTTGGAAATCTAGTTAACTTAACACTAAGTGCTAAATGCCTAGTAGCTTGTATACACACACACAACCTGTGGCTTTGCTTTTAATAACGATGCAAAGCCAACCAATCAGATTAGAACTTGCTAGATTGAGAAAGTGCTGTCATTTTTGTCCGTAAAAAGCATTACGGCGGAGGCTGTCACTACAAATTGTTGACATGTTGTGATTTTAAACTATCAGTTTAGCATGTTGTTACAGTAAACTGTTCTGCTGGTACACAGATGAGAGATCGATATTATATTGCATTGCTGTTGAAGTTTGTTCGCAGTGATTCTGAAACCCTAATTAAATTCAGTCCATTGAAGGGACAGCAGAACAGATGGACTGACATTTATCCTTCTTTTTGACTTTAACCTTGTATTACAGTCATCATTTCGGCAGGGTGAGGTCTTAAAGGGATTTTAAAGTTGTTTAGGATGCAGTGATGCATCATTAATAAAGATGGTGGTAAGAACCGGCTGGAGAAATAGGCAATTCATGCGACGCTTCTCAACATGCGTCAAAGACAAAAGGTGCGAGCGTTCACGGATTTTATATTTAAATTCTAATTTAATTCATTTTGTTTTTAAATCTGATTTCATTCTCAAAGTAGATGACGCTTCTGCTAAATCGTTGCAATTTATGCTTCAGTGAATTGCGCAGGAGATGCAAGTTTCTCTGGTTGCGCCTTGCATGGATAAACGCAAATATTAGCCATTATAGAATGAAATATAATTCCTCCCACCTTGTTTTTCTGAGAACAGAGTTCTTCAAATTACACATCAATCAACTTTTATGTCCATGTAATGTTTCTCCATTTCCCTATACCTGAAGATTGCATGACACACAATACGGTAACGTGTGGCTCACAGAACATTGTGATCTGAAATACAAATCGCTTTTCAGAGACAATCAGATATTAAGTGGAGGGAGCAGAAATCTTTTCATGACTGCATGTAAATCATCAATATCAAGACTATATAGTGTAACATAATCTTTCTCCAGAAACGCTATAGTTTTACAACATGCCTTAAAAGTCTTTAACATGTCAGTGCCTGAGATTATTTTATGTGTTGCTTTCAAAGAACCTCCCGGAAAATATGAAATCATGTCATGCAATATTCTTTTAAATTAAATATAAATGACCTAAATAAATCTTTACATAGATTAGAATTGTCCTTTTTAACACAGATAATAATTTTGCCGTACAGTAATGAAATCTAATTGAAATATGAAATATCATTTACTGCACTGCATTAAAGAGGATTTAAGATGTAATGATTAATGAATGATTAGTGAATGAAGCGCATTTATGCATGTACTGTATATACTGTACACCCACCGTTAAACGTTGTTATTAGTGAACAAACACGTTTTGCTTATCAAAATGTTTTACTACAAACAGGAATATAAATTAAAGCTGTGGACATATTTGGGAATTCATAAAAAGAATGTTTGTGCAAACATAAAATTGTATTTGTCCTCTGAGGGTTTTTTATTAGGCAGAATTTTTATGAAACCATGTTTGTTCATAACGTGAATGTAGTTTTATTCTGTAATTCACAGCGTCTCGGTTTATTTTCAGTGCAGGACTGTCAGTAATGATGATTGCTTTGGGTCGCATGTCTCTGGGGTTAACATGACGTCAGATGAAGAACACACCACCTCTCTCTCTCTCTGTCTCTCTCTCACACACACACACACACACTTTCTCTCTCTCTCTCTCTCACACACACACACACACACACACACACACTCTCTCTCTCTCACACACACACTCTCTCTCTCTCACACACACACTCTCTCTCTCACACACACACACACTCTCTCTCTCTCTCTCTCTCACACACACACACACACTCTCTCTCTCTCTCACACACACACACACACACACTCTCTCTCTCACACACACACACACTCTCTCTCTCACACACACACACTCACACACATGTTTTCTGTGTTGGGTTTGGATATGAGCTGCACTCTGTAACTTTGCTCTCACCATCGCCATCTCTGTCTAAAACATAAAACTGCAGGTTTGTTTTCACTAGATTGATTGAATTGGATTAATAGCTCAAACTATAAATCATTATTACCCATAACGTTACTTTAACGTCTGTTATGTATTTACTGAATAACTGATTTTTGCTTATTTTACCACAGAAGTTACAGATTGAAGGTTTCCTCTCCATCCCTTCCAGTCTTTCTTTCTTTTCTTTTGGTCTTCGTTATGTTAATAACGTATGAATGTCTTTTTTTCCCTTTCCTCTTTGTTCCTGTAGCAGTTATTGAACCCACCGCAGCTAGCGCTGTCTCAAGTCCAGGTCAGTATGTGTCGCGGCCTCTCAGCTCAATAAGGGCCCAAACGCTGCACTAACCAAAATTGACCTTTTTCTCGCTGCAATTTCTCCTCTCTGGATTGGCCGGGATTGCTGCTGGTGTACAGCTTTATGTGTGCCGTCACCTGTGTGTGTATATTTGCGTTTTGTTTCTTTAACTTAGCGTTAGCATTGGCACTGACACCGTCTGAGGGGGCTCTGGTGGGCTCTGTCGCTGGGGCGAGTGGCTTTCTTAAACGCTGACTGCTTTTCTCCTTCTTCATCCTCTGCTTTGGCAAGGGCTGCATGAAGGGCAGGATATTAAAAATACGCCTCAGTTTCTCTCTTTTATTTGTTGTCTGCCATTTTTTCCTGTTTTCCAAGCAGCCACTGATTCCCCGTCGCTGTTTTTTTGCTGCTGTGCTCCTCAATGAAATCACAGACCATGTCTTTTATTCTGAGGGGAGTGACGTGTGGATGTATGTCTGAAATAAAGGGGCAGTTCACTCAAATCTTATCATTTACACCTTTGTGTCGTTCCAAACCTGTGTGGTGTTATTTTTTAAAAGATGCTTTTGTCTTTTCCATAGAGAAGCAGTTAAAAGTTAACATGTTTTGGAGCTTTAAAAATCAGATTTTTTCTGAGCTCATATAACCAGAACGTTTATTATTCACTGATAAATCTTCTCTCTAGTGAACATGAACTCAATAACAGTATCACTGTCTCAGTGAGTTTAACTCTAAAACCCAGAAACTCTTTCAAACGCCTCCTTGTCGATAAACTGGTTGATGTGGTTCCTTAGTAACTCGCCAACTCAATAACCCGTTCAGAGATTCTCAGGTTAACGGCTCGCTGGAGGGAAAAATGTTTGGCTTTCATTTTGGCTTTGTTCCTTGTATTCCCTGTATACATGTTAGCTTTGCTTTCTCATGTTTTCGCACGGAAAATAGCTGCTGTTAGAATTCCTCAGAATTTTCCAGAAACAGACAGAAAATTAACCCACTTATTTTTGAGTAAACTGTCCCTTGAAATGTTCTCTAAAGGTTTGTGTGAAAATGTAGCCTCTCATAGTGATGCATTTCTTCATCTGACGCTTTCTCTTTAGCACAAACTCTGGCGTAGCGGACACAACGCGCACGCAAACAACATTTGTTTGTGGTAATCGTTCAACAGTTCAGACCTGTTTGCGTTTCTCATACTCCATTTTACAGCTGTGTCACCGTATAAGTAAGTGTAGCATTGGCACAGACTGGATATAATTAGCCGCAGGTTCTTCAGCTGCCAGCGGAGTTCAGACCTTTGCCAGCGTGCAGCCTTTAGCTTTCATTTAATGCGACGCTTGCAGAACAAATGACAATTTCATGCTCCAGCGCAGAACCGGCAATATCAATCGCTGAGATAAACTGTCTCGACGTCCTGCGGTTCTTGTTTTGTTCCAACTTCCAGAGTTAATTCTGTGGCGTCCCAGCCGAACATCTCGGCAGAGAAAGATAGTCTGAGCTTCTCTCAAAAGTTCCTGGACTTATTTAGCGATGCTTGTGATTAAATTAATAAATTCTAATTATCTTCTGACATCTCTCCACAGGAGTGTTGCATTATGGGTATTCAGAAAGAAGCAAAACATACGGTATGCAAATGCAATGATATTTAGAAATGTGTATGAGTATAGACATGTACCTTATATACCATATATATATATATATATATATATATAAGGCTTTTAAATATATATTTTGTTTAAGATTTGATATTTAATGCAATGTGAATAACAGGCAGATGTTAGATCTTCACACAGAACAGATGCTTGTCAATTTCTTCTCAAGGTCTCCTCACGTTTAAAGTGTTTCCCATTTCTTTACACATTTACAGCTGCGCTACAAGTGACCGTAATGACTGCCAAAATCAATTCCTTGTTCACACACAGTCCACGCTTTTCTCCCGACACACACAATGGATTTCATTTGTCTGCATGTTGACTGGATTGTAGCTACATTCAGATAAGCTTTTGATTTCACCAAAAGCAACCGTCTGTTACGGCCAGTCTTTCTGACAAACAGCTCAGACAGATTCCACACAAAGTGAGATTTATGAAGCGTTAGAGCTGTTGGATTCATGCAAGATTTATTTGGTAAGATAGAGTGTTTAAAAAACCAGTGAGGGTTCAGACCACGGTTCTGTTATGATTTATCACAGATAGTGAACTGTGTGTGTGTGTGATGTCAAGACAAAATGTCAAATTTTAGATGATGTATTAACCTTAATTCTGTAGTTTTTTAAAATGCTTTTGTTCGGAGAATGTTCTGAGAACCTGTCTGTAAAGTCCGCTGTACATAAGAACTGGAGAAAGCGTCACTGATATAATGGTTGGCTGGTTTGTTTCAAATTCATTTGAATTCATAATTAGACTGTCAGAAAATGTAATATATAATAACTGCGCTGATGGCCAACACTCGGTGATGCTATCAACACTTTATTAAAACATGATTAAAATAATGTAAAGAAAATTAAATATATCAATGTTAATTATTAGATGTGGGTTATATGTTAATATAAGATTTAATTCTGTGATAAATGATGGCAGGGGGCTAATGTCATTTATGAAAAGGGCAAGTCGGGCGTTTTGCA
>JBAJNP010010129.1:0-16948 GCA_036877545.1 Yasuhikotakia modesta
ACACACACACAAAGCCTGCAGCCTCTGATTGCCTGTGTTTGTGGCCTGTTAACAAAAAAAGGTGTGAGTTCAAACCCAGGAACATGTAATCCAGACACTTAAAATGACTGTTCATGTAGCACTGAATGTCATTTACTTACACAAGCAGAGGAGTCACTGTGAAGTTTCAGTTATGCAGACGTAAAGGTTACAGGTGAAGCCTAAACCTGAAAGTTAGTCACTACAGGAGGAAATTATCACTTTTACAATGTGCAATAACACGGGTGCAAGTTTCCTTCCCAGTGAAGAAAGCGACAATGTGAGAAAACAGTTTAAAACAACAAATCACCAAAGTCACTATGAATAAGAAAGTTTTTAAAAACATATTAAACAAAGATTTATAGTTAAGCTCTTATATGCCTGCACTTTGCAATAACGTTCTAACATTAAAGCAATAGCTAACACAAAACAACAATGCACAAGGCTTTTTAAAAAAATAATTTAAATAATCTTGGTTATCATTAACTACTAATAATTCATATTCAGATAATATTTTTTTACATTCCAAGTCATCAATTAAAAATTAAGCATTATGACTGAACACGAATGAACAATAAACAATAGCTTATTTAAAAATGCACATTATGTAGAAGAATAAATCCAGTTACAATTGTTGTTCATTGTCAGTTTAACACCTTATGCATTACTGTTACTATAATTGAGCCTTATTGTAAAGTGTGACATTTCTAAAACTTAGATGTTTGAAAAAGTACAAGAATGAGGGCAAATTTGTAGCCAAAATTCAATAAAACCTGAGTAAAACCCAATTTGTAAAAATGCTAAAAAAATTCAGTAAACAAAGTTTTTTTCATTTAAGTAAAAATTCAGAATGTTTTCTGTTAGGGTTTTAGTGTGGGTTAGTTTGTTGTTTATAACTAGCCAAGCATAAAAACAATGGTTGTCTATGGAATGCCCCCATTTAGATGTGTGTGTGTGTGTTCACCAGTTAAGCATGGGCTGCCCGCAACACATGCGACACACTCACGCTGCACATAACACACCACAATTGCAACCACCCATTCATGATGCTGCTATGCAATGTGGTGCAAACAGACACCCAGACCTCTGAGTGCATTGATTTTCATAAGAGCTCTGCTGATCTAGCAGCAGGCTTGAGGCTCGTACTTAGTAAATATAACAGGAATTAAGTTCTCCAGCTGCCATCTGGGTTGTGATAATAAAATGGAGGCCGTCAAAAAAATTAACCTGAAGAACGGACACGCTAACATCTTGAGTGGAGAAGCGCTTCAGTTTGAGTCGGAGGGATGCAAAGAATTACACAACGTAGAAATTCATCACCGTATATCCAACTAACAGAAAACGTTTTCAGAATGTTGACTAACATTATCAAAACATTTTCTCAATGTTATCATAAAACAATCCTGCAGCAACTTTAGTAGCAACTATAGTAACTTTGCTTAATGTATATATCATATGCATCAAAAACTGTTATTCTTGGGTTGTTAGTTAAACATTTTAAAAACATTTCTTACAAACATTTAACTAAAACTGATAACTGGGTAGCCCTTAATCTGCTTCCTATCAGACAACTGTTTCCTTTAAAAAGCTACTAGGTCTATATGCTAACTGTGTAAAACAACAGAGCGAAACTGAAGTGGACTGTTAACACTGCAACTGGAGAATTGAGTGAGTTAACTAAACCTTAAGAACTGGATCAGTCAGACCAGTTTTGTAAACTGATTTGATTTCACTGATCACAAATTAAACACGTCAAGGAAAGCTACAGTATCAACACTTAGATCAAATAACATACACGTTTTGGGCTGCTCCTCATACAATTAGCCTGTGACTTTCGAAGACTTAGCTGAGAAGAATTGTAGCTCATGAAAAATAGCACAAATACTTTCTATAAAGCTTTTATGGTGTACAATGACAAAACATTGTCACTTTCAGCCCCATTCGCTTTTATTAAGCGGAAAACAGTGACCAGGAATTCGACATTTTCTGGTAAGTCATACGGGTTTGAGGGTGAGTAAACAATGACAGAATTTTCATTTTTGGTTGAAATGTTCCTTTAAGTTTACAGGGGCCTGTTGCCTGAGGCATAATACCTCTGAAATTACTGCATAGCTGTCTTCTCAGTAACCACAGAAAGGAGAATGTGGGAGGCAGGGCAACAAGACGTGCATTGTAACCCCTTCAATAGCTCAGCACCTCCTGTGTCATGGTTTACAAAAAAGGACAGCAGTGTAAGTGTGTGTGTGTGTACAAGCATGTGTGTGTCTGCGGAAAGAGGCCCAAGGTTTACCTGGTCTACGGCGGTAGACACCACGGCAGCCAAAAGACATCAGGACGCAGCGGAGCATGACAGGCCCCACATCAAAGCTCAAACGCCACACCTTGATCCAGACCCCCCACCCCACGCCCCACGCCTCCTCCAGTCAGGACACACCTGACTGAGGGGCCACCCCGCGCCTTCAAAGAGAGCCTGAGAGACACAAGACACATAAACGTCTAGACACTTTCTCTTACAGTGACCTAATGGTGTGGAATTTTTGCTCTCTTTGCACCTTATCTTTGTTGAGGGGGTTGAGACAACGTGATTGATTTGGGAAGTGTCAGAAGACTCCTGTTTTTTTCTTCCTCCCCACCCTCCGAGAAGAACAATTGAATTGCTAATGCGCTAGAGGGGCGACAGCACTGTGCGAGTGTAATCTGAGTGGCAAACTTAGGTCTAAATATGAGAATTATATCTATACGAATATCCAGGTAAGCAAATAGGTGTAGAAGAGTGGTCTGGGTTTAATACGAGGTGGGCTATGAGGATAGAACTGGTGGTGTAAAACTGGTAACTACAGAAAAAAAAACGAAAGAATCAAAACAAACCTAAAAGAATCTTAAAACTACACCAGGCTAAGCAATACACAAAGTAAGGCACTGCCTCTAGAGCAACAAGTCTCAACATTTAAACATTAGGCTAACATAACAATGTGCATATGTTTCTGACTGACCTCATGTTTTTAAAATGATATTCACCCAACTTGTTCATTGTGACTATAAACATAAGGCAAAAATATCAACAAGGGATGTGACACAATCTCTAAAAACATGTGTACCATAATAATCATCATTATGCCACAACGTGGAGAATGTAGCTTTACTGTACTGATCCAAAAACAGTATTATGATATAGCATGTGTTTCTACCTCCACATCAGAGCCCTTTAAATTTGCCTTGCAAATGTGTTAAAACATGTTTATCCTACATTCAAAAACACTAAAGAGACGCAGTCGGTTTAATTTCCACAAGCCTGCACTATCCGTGTCTTTGCCATAGCTTATTTAAACAGATCCACTGATCTAAATGGCTCAGAGGCTTGGATCGGAATGTTTTCAATACATACCTGTCTGGAGTAATTAATTATGTTTGTTAAAGCCTTCAGCCAAAAGCATTTTTCCCCCTTTCGTTCAGACGTTTGCTTGTCTTAGCACCTCCCGCCACCCAGTGTTAGGAGACAGATTTAATTGCCACATGAAAGCCACAAAAAAGGAACTCGGGCTCTCATAAACACAAGCCACACCTAACAGGGGAATAGTTTCACCTTTGAAAACATTTTTAAAAAGCTGTCCACACTGTAATTAAAGAGAAAGGGTTCCACAGAGTAATCTGACTTTAAACTGACGATGGCTGATGGAAACCTCTTCAACCAAGAACGCTTATAATTTAGTTTTGGTCAAAATAATGAGGGCATAAGTTTCTCGTAACTAAAATATAAAAACCAATCACTTCTATTCATCAGACACCAAAGTGAACCCAACACAGATCTGATAAAGAGCTGTTCTGACATACGGTCATTTATAGGTCCAAACAAAATATGCGCTTGTTTTGCAGCCCCAAACTTTTTGATAAACTTTAGCTAATGTTACTGCAAGACTGTTTTTAATAACTCTAAAAGAACTATTAGACAATGTCAAACAATGTTCTGAAAACGTTCCCTGTTAGCTGGGTGCAGTATCACACTTGTTGGCAGATGACAGCATCGTCAAACACACAGAGGCTATGAGATTTGTAGAACCTGATGTTGAGGGTTTCAATACTGCAGAAATCTGCTGAGCTTTCTGCAGAGTTCTGCAGGCACAGATTCTATGCAGGCCCAGACATATGTCTCAAAGTTAAACATTTCTCAACGCGCAGGACAGATGTTAAGAACATTAAAACCCACCAGAGCACTGTGATAAAGGGTAAATATTTCCGGATTTAGCGCTGAAGTTCTGATAACCCTTCTGGATCACCTTTTGTGCAGGACTCTTCATAAGACTGACTGATGATGAGTTACTGGCTCTTATCAAACCACTTTTTTTCTTAAGCCTTAGGAAGCAGCCCTAGATGCCCTCTAACATAATGGAGACTTCCTGCTGTCTTTGTCCAGGGGATTGTGGGATGCTAGTGGAGGGCAAGACGTGAACGGAGAGGGCAGGAGAACATGAATAGGTCTGCTCTGCTGGGACAGGCACTCTCTGGCTCGGAGACGGAATAAAAGCGTTGGTGAGGATTAGAGGAGAGTTCCTCAGCTTGCGGGATAAGCTGATCTTCCACACTTCAGGTAACGCTTTTTTAAATGGGAGCTTTGGGAAAATAATGTGAGACATGCCTAAGGAGACAATCTGGTCTTCCGAAAAAGAGGACATTTAAGTTGGGCTTAGAAGATGACGCATCTATTCACTGAGTTTGGTCACCGGTATATGAAATATGATCAAAACTATGATTAGGGTCTTAAACAGCCATAAAGCACCTAAAGTTGATGGGTGGAATTAAATGCAATTGTCTATATGAGACTTTATTAAACAGATTATTTTGGTGACACAGGGTGGCCAATCTTTTAGATTATGAAAACATTCTATAGAGACAGACAGGCATGTTCAAATGCTCTCACACAAACAGCTTCTAATTCAATATTACAAGGCCATTTTAAATTTACCTCCTCTCATCCTAAAATGTATGCCCGAAGATGCCCCACTGCAAAATTTTAGGACCATCTTGCTAAGGCGGCCAGTTCTACCAATCGCCAATCTGATTGGCTGGCCCCTGCATGGGTGGGTACCGCCTCCTTATCAGTCTGCTGGGAGACAAAAACACAGGTGTAGAAAGTAAACAACATACATTTCACCTGTATAAACAAAGTTTCTAGATTAACTTGAACTTAAATGTCACAATAACCTGCAATAAATCAAATAACAGTTCATGTATTAATCTTAATATTACTGACTATCATTGTGTCACGTTGTGCTATAAAGTATTCTCAAACAAACTACTTGTCACTGTATACATAGTTTGTGAGTGGTTCCCAGCCAATACAAACAGCATCAGTGAACTTTCTGTAGATAGTCAAGTGTGTCTTGACAGAAGAGAAGCGGGACAGGGTGGGGTAGAGAAGTTACGTATGAGTTTGTGAGGTGCTATCAGCGCAGCGAGCGGTACAGTCAGAGACTGGGTCTGTTTCTGTGTTTGTGAACAATCAACACATCTACAGCATGAGTCTGAGTGTGTGTGTGCAAGTGTGTGTTTGTGTGCGAGAAAGTCTGGTGGGCTGAGGTAGTTCTGGCTCATCTGCATGGTGAGACAAGTTATCAGAGGGAGCCATGAGAGTCCTCCTCACTCCAGAGACAAACAGAACAACAGCTTTGGCGAGCCGCATGACCACACTCTGGCACGGCACAAGCGCAGAGGGTCTAATCTCGCTGTACCTCCTGATCCACCTACTCACCCTCTCTCTGGTCATTATCGCTCCACGGTTTAGTACGCATCACAGCAGGAACGACAGGCTACGGGTCTCCACAATTCACACGCGTCGCCCTCAGCTGTCCTAGACGGTTTAGGGAGGATGGCAATCGTACCGCCTCAATAGGAGAGTGCCAACTTGTTAGCGTAACATGCTGAAACTTAATGGGATATTTCCTGTTTGTATTGCTGAACTGCCGTATGAGGTTTTAGTGACACTGTTTCTTTTGATCTAGGTATAGTTTATCTGCCCTTAAGATGAAAAACGCTTCTTTAGTTAAAACACAGATACTTCAAAGAAGATTCTGGTTTGCTCTTTACACTGTGTTGGCAAAGCCCACTCTGTGAGTTAATGTGACGGCAAACGACAGCTGCAAAAGGCTGATTTAGAGATCTCAAGTTAATTCCTCAGGATGCTCCTCGTTTTAAAGGAACAGGTCACCCAAACATGAAGTTTCTGTCATCGTTTACAGCAAGACTTTCCTTATTCTGTGGAACACAAAAGAGGATCATTATATACAATGGCAGTATATATTGACTTAAAAGTATATATTGTTGCTTAATAAAGCACCCAACAGTCAGCTGACTGATTACTATGTGATGATTCCTCTGTAGAAAAACAACCTGATACCATATATTTAAATGTAAAGACAGTTTCAGAGACGCTAGTAATAGAAAGCTAAGACCCCACTCTCCCTTTGAAGGGCTCTTCAAAGCCACGCCTCTTCCAACACAAGGACACAATACATAGTTTAACAGACAAGTAGGAAATGGACTAACATCCTATCCTATGACTGGAAAAACATTTTAAAGTCCTGTGCCTTTCAAAGAAGATACACATTTCTATACGTTTATTTAGACCACTTATTCAACCAGCAAAAATAAATATTTTTGGAAAACAAATCTTGCTTTAAGCACTTCTACAGTAAATCTGTAGTGAAGGCTTAAAAACGTCACACGCTTGTGTACATGCGAGAACTTGCTTTGTTTTTTCTACATTCAGAAGCACAGCATTGCAATTGAAACAAAAGATGACTATTTCTAGATAAAAGCCACAAAATCTATAAACTCTGTGCTCTGCTATTCAGGATGCACAGACACAGCATATGTTCCCACTGTAAACTGCATTAAATGGAGTCTTAAGACCAATTATCTACTGCACTGGTAGCTGATTGAACGAGAGTGCTAATGTGGAGGGTGCGATCGCTTTTTAGCAAATCAGTTACGACTGCTGGGTGAACTTCACATCACTTAATTAATATTCATAAGGTCAGACCGAGAACGTCTATTGTGTTTCTCCACATTTGAGATCGTTCCTACGCAACTGAAGTAAACAAAACATCCAAATGTTGAAAAATGTTTTTTATTTCCAAGAGGCAACAAACATTCTGACTAGCACAATAGCAAAATGCCATGAAATTTAGCTGAGCCAATAAGCACCGTCTCTGACTGACAATATTATATCAGGGAACACGAAGGCTAGAGGTCTGAAATTTTCATCAGTGATGAACATATTCAAATTAACTCTGTATTGTTAGGGAGGCAAAGGTTGCTTCAAACTAACCCCACATTACGCCAGCCTAACTCAACCTGACAATCAAAGATGTTTGTGTTTTACATGGATGAGTTTCATTCCTAGGTGATTAAAGGAAAAGTTGCCCGCAAAACAAAATTTAGAAAATTACTCACCATTGTTTTGAACCCATGTGAAGTTCTTCATTCCTGGAAAACCAAAAGGAAGTTTTTAAGAACATCCAAGCCAATCTTTCTTTGACAATGAGAGCATGAGAACATTGTTTTTTTTAAGTCCTGAAATGACAAAAAGTGGCATTAAAATATCATAAAAAACTGTGCATTGTGCATGAGTAGAACAACATGAGCATGAGTAAACAATGACATTTCAATTTTTGCTGAAAGTACTCCTTTAAAACCTGTTTGAGAAACACATATTGCTTAGTTTGACCTAGTTGATAACTATAAAAATAAGTCAACGCTACATTCATTCCTTGGTACACGCTTCCTCCCTTAACAGCGTGGATTTGTTTTGACTGCTGTTCGGTTTTTGGAAGGTCTGTGTTCCTGACAGGAACCTGTTCCAGGTATTTACACACCACCCTGCTGGAATAAATCCAGTGTGATAGTTCACTCCTCAGGGATGGATCTGATCTCAGACCTGTCATTTCTGGACAGCCCCTGTTTCCATGATCTCTCTATAGCTGCAGGAAGGTCTTAGCCTTACGTTTGCAATGTTTTACAATGTGCTCTGTAAAGTAGTAATCCTCATATTATATGTTGCTCCTACGATTTAGCGCAGGTTTTTGAGGTTACACAGTGTAATGTGATTTTCTGCACATTATCAGATGTATAAATATGCAAGGGTATATTAATCTGTTAAAGGAATGGGGCATTTTACATAACTTAATTTTCATCGGCATAATCTTCTATATTGATTAATGTTATTCCAAGCAGAGGGACATGGCCACTTTAACATTAACTGGATTAATTCTGGATTAGCGCTTTTGCCGTATCCGAAAATGTACTAAATAAAAATAAAATATTCAAATAAAACAAGTCCCCCTGAGAATTCTAATACCATAAACATGTATGTAATGTTACATTAATTCCCCTAAACAGCAAACGGGTATGCGTTAAAATGTCTTATACTGCTAAGGAAGGAAATCCTTTGAGCCTTATTTTGTTAACGATCAAATCATGTAAAACAGGAGCAGCAACTCATGCAACAACAAACAGTGATGCTAAATGCTACGTCTACACAAGCTGCTCGAATCTGACTGACAAATTCTCAAACCTGATTGGCTGACCCAGCGTGGTCAGTCTTTAAATTAAGTAAACCGCATCGTGGGTTCATAAATTTAGAGGTGAAATTCCCAGCCTCAATCTCTGTCTCATTCTCTCTTTCTTCTCCAATGGCCACAGATTTACTGCAGCACTAATAACTGTCATGGCAAATGCCTGGTAAAGTGCCGGACAAGGGAGGAACAGAAGGAGAGTATTTATCACGGTATTGACTTTCTGACTGTGGTGTCGTGAACTCTTTTGTCATAAACTGGAGCACTCAGAGCGAGCGTGGCGATCGATAAGGGGGAAAACTGCTGTCAGGTTCTCTCCCGGGGAGCATTGCTTTTGTTACAGTCACTTAGGGGGCTGATAAATGCTCTTCTGTGGATAGGGCTTCGCTTCCGTCCACTTCCATACCAGTTTTTATATCGTGGCCAAAAAAAATCCATCTTCTACAGGAATATGTTGTGTTACAGAGGCCTTAAAGATCAGAAATAACAGTAAGAGAAAGGGACTGCGCACTTTTAATAGACTTAGATACAAATAGCCGTGCCATTATTTCTGGCGGCTTTCTTTTAATAGAGGATTAAATAATCTCTTGGTCTAAAGCGGCTTTTTAAAAATGGAATGTGGGGTTTGGTTTAAAATTTGCACTAAATAAAACTGGCTTTATTTTTACAGCTTGATCAAATAATTTAAGACATCCCTGACAGTGAAATACTTCGGCATAATGTCTATGATTAACGCGGGCTGTGCGTGGACAGGGCGTTCGGCTGAATGGTAAATCAGTGGTGTGGTTATTGATGGCAGTGCTGATTAGGGGGCTGGGAAAAATGGCTGCGCTTGATTGATGATGACGGAGGGGGTGTTAAACCTCTGACGATAACCAGACAGACTGCTTGACCGTGATCTCCAGAGCCGACCCGCAATGGAGGAGGTCAAAGGTGAGTCAAGTTTACTTCCCTGAGGGGGCAGCAGCCCTGGCGATAATTCCAAAGTTAGCATAACCTTTGACCTTCTCAAAACACAGACGCCAAACCATTCTAGAGTTTACAAAGAAGCCCTAGAGTACACAAAAAAGAAGCTTTTAAATTGTCCACATGACTTTACTTGCACTACACAGTCACTTAAAAAAGGATTAGGTATAAGAAACGTTTATTCAGATGCCCTCTGTAACAAAAATGAGTAGTGCAGAGTGGACAGCTGGTTGGTTGACAGGAAAATGACATGAAGCGGTGCTGAAACACAGCCAGGTCAGTGGTGACCTCTGACCTCAGAGTAAGAGAGGTGAGCAGAGTATTAAGTTGACAAATTGATGAATGTCGGGCGGTGAGTACACAGCAGGTCCAGCTGGGTCACTGCAGTAAAACTAATGACACAGTGGCTGCAGGAAGCAACAGTCCAGTCTAAAGATCTGAAAATGAAGAGATGAGATGTTATGTGTGTGTGCACGTAATTTATGATCTGTAAAGTAAAATGTTCATCATCGTACAGTATATATTTTATATATTGTGTACATATGAGACAGACAGACAAACAAGCAGAGAGAGAGACAGACAGACAGATAGACCCAGAATTTAAGATAATATATATATATATATATATATATATATAATCAAGATATATGAACATTTTATATACATTTATTCTTAATGGATATAAATACATTGTATTATATACATTATTCTTCACACACGTGAATTTGATCACTTCTTTACAAACCCAACCCTACAGGGTACAGGGTACCGCTTTGTAAACACAACCATTAAATGACTCTATTACATAGGTACCTGATTATTATGGGTCAGTTATGGCATCTCTGGTCAAACATATTTGACCGCCGTCCCTGGAAACCATCTTCTTGTGCTGGGTTCTTGAATAAGACTTTACCCTGTAAAATAATAAAAATAAGTTCAATTTAAATCAATGCTTCATGTCCATTTACTTACTGGAGAGGTGGTCGTGTAATAAGCGGAATAACGTACAGTCAGCCAGTCATTATCCCAGGTGACAGCCTTGTTTTCATCTGAACGCGGGAGCCGGTGTCTATGTAAGGTGTTTTCTACAGCTGTGCTGATCTGAAATGCATTTCAATGCCAAAAGCCGAGGTGGAGTTTACTTTTAATTAGGAGTTAGAGAGGATGTGAAAGTCACATTCCGGGTGAAATGTTATGCAGTTACATCGGTGGCAGAGGTTTCATTTTAAGGTTTAAAGAGAAAATTAACCTCTCCCAATTAAAGTGCCCAATTGTTGAAGAGCGCCTTGCCATTTATTCAAGCAGACTGAGCATATTGACAGTTTTGGATGTGTAAATGTCAAGATTAATATGTGGAATACAGGAATAATTAATTTCAGACGAAAACTCACAACTGAGACCATTAAAACACATTCACATTCTGAGCTCTCTGTTACAGTCGAGAAATATTTTTCTTGCTATTCTTTAGATGAAGTTTCTTCTTAGATTGTTTTCTTAGTTTCCTCACCTGCTTTCACAGCATAAAGGAAAAAAAACAGATTTGCTTTAACTCCAGTCAAAAGTTTAAACCCACAATTCGTTTATTATATTTCTATTTTTCCACATTTAAAATAATAGTAAAATCAGCAAACAATCAAATAACCTAAATGTAAACATGCAAATAGTGTTGTGACTCAAAATGTTACAGGCTATAAATGTTTAACATTATGTGTTAGCGTTTCAAAAGTAACCACTCCTTGACTGAGGTAAAAACAGTAGTTGTTAGAAAAATTATAGCACTAATAGTTTACCTTAATATTATGCTAAAATAGGAAATAAAAAATGATAACAAATGATTTAGTGACCTTAAACTTTTGACAGGGAGCCCAGAACCAGTGCTGGACTTCATCAGTATCCATACAGGTGTGCAGTGCCTGTTATCCTGCCTGTAAGAGAAATTTGGAAGGGGTTAATATCAGACTCTTGAGCTGTTAAATGCACATGCATTCAGTCTAATTATATTTAATATAATTATTAAATAATTAATGAACAAAAAAAGTGGAACAAGACTCTTTTGGATCTTATCCATTAGGAACTGATCGAACAGTGAGAAAGACTTCATTTCATACCAGAATAGCGCCAGGTGGTTTGGAGGAGGTTTTAAAAGTAAGAACGATTTACAGTGTCATCCAAAAAAAACAGAGCAAGTTTAACATAAAACACAAACACACACACATATATAAATAAAATGAACCAATTTCATGTGATTTTAAAAAACACAGAGATGGTGAAGGTTTCAGGACATTGTTTGGCACAGTCCTAACTTCTTGTGATGGTCAAGGCGCTATGAATTCTGGGAAGGATGCGCTATGAATTCTGGGAAGGATGCCATATACGGTGGGCCTATCGTTCTGATGAAAACTACAGGTAGAATGATAAATCGCTGATGGGTTTTTGACAGCTACATTCAGTGGACGCAAAACTCATTTGTGTACATATGCGTGCAAGAGAAAGACAGGTTCATGAATCTACCGATGCACGAACGGTTTTTGTTTTGTGTACACTTGACTTCAAAGAGTGTCATCATGGTAACACACGTATACACGTTTATCCTTGAAAAAACAAAGCATGCTCCTTCTGGTAAGTTTTGACATTCCTCTTCAAGGTAATGGCCCTTATGAATATGCATAAGGGGCTCACCTTGAATTACAAGAATGTCTTTTAGCTTTAGCGAGCACGTCGGAAGAGAGAATGAAATGACTGTTGACGTTGATTTTTTGTTTCTCTGACATCGCGTGATTGAAGGGCAAACACGCTCTTACCTTGATGATCGCAGCGTTGAAAATATCCCCGAACGTTGCCCCGTTTTTAGCAACATGCAACATCTTTTGCCTATCCAGAAAAAGGACAGAAAATGACATTAATAATCAAAATAATGATTCTAACAAGGGTTAGAAGCCCTGCTTGCCTTCACACACCCACGTACATTTATGCCCTCGCACGTTATAAATGTTTTTTAATAATAATACTAATAAAACAGGCATGGAATGTTCTCGGCCTGCTCTCATTGTACTTGTAAATGACTGCCTCGCCGAGAAATGAACTAGGTGCACTTTTTTCCACAGGAATTAGTTTACGCCGCATGCGAGTCTTTTTAAACCAATTGGGCAGCAAATGAGATAGCTGGGGTTAATAGCCATCATTTTGTCACTGTTTATTTAGGAGCACAGCAAGCCCTTGATCAGGGCTCCTCGACAATGTTTGGGAACTGAAGCGTTCTCAGCACGGACTGCGCCTGCGGTACGTTACGCTGGCTGCAATCTTGTATGCTAAAGAGACATTTCCCTCCCGCTGTTTTGAATGGGATTAGTTCTGATAACTGTTTTTACTTTTGATAATTGCATCAATCCATGCTACACGTTTGTCATTTTTGTTTTAAAGTCAACTGGAAATGACATTTATAACCTGTTTTATCGCTTCTTTGTTTTCATCACCTTGTAAGTCGCTTGGATGAAATGCCTTGTAAGTCGACCGCTAAAATGTAAATTTTACTTACATAACATGACATGTTTCCAAGTTAAACAGGATATTCGAAGAGCAAACAACCTGTTTGCAACATACACTTATTTGCAATAAACGTTAATTCATCTTAAAAGTTTGCATGCCAAGTCATTCTAACCCCACAGTATACGTAAAAGAGGTCACTAATAAGTGCTGGCAAACACTTTTGCTTAAGGACTGCAATCTCATACAAACACACAAGGGTTGTTCACATAATGGACGCTGCTCAAATGTCCACCGAATGCTTAGTAATGCAACTGTGAGAAGACAATTGTAAGATAATGTTTCATACTGGTCCATCTCTAGCTGACCCTGAGGCCCAAACCGCTCATCCCCGCTCCCATCGATCGGTGTCAGCTGGCCATCGCCATGACAACTGAATTGTCCTCTGGGTTACCGTGACATCATACCCCCTTTGACCTTGCCCTTGTGTAAGTCAGTACAATAGAGGGTGCGTGAAAACATGCCAGATTTTATTGTCCGATTGGTGGCACTGACACCGATATTCCTCAATGAGAAGCGAGAGGCAGATACTTCTGTCTACAACAGCAAACACTTCATGCGGTTCTTCCAGCCCTGGGGACGCATAATAGAAACCCAGAGGCCTATTTAAAATTTCATCTGATCCTATTAATTATTGTGAAAAGTGTGTGTCAAACTCAGGTTGATGGTAGTCAAGCTCTCCCTGCCATTTTCTGGAGATAAGATGTCAGTTATCTCTTTGGGAGGTTAATAGACCAACCACATAATCCTTTCCCTCCTCCGCAGATTTTGTGGTATTTGCATCTGGTAAGCTGATATGGTCATTCACTTGAGAGTGTGACTGCATTCCTAATGAATTTCCACACTGCCTAAACCCAAGCGTGCGGACGGGAAGCATCTCCGCTTTCATTCATTATCTGTCGTCAGACATCCTCACACATATGTTGGCACTTCTACAGGAAAACCTCTTTTTTGCACTTTTAACTCAACTCACTGAATTCCTGACAAAAAACAAACTCAGAATTCTTTACAAGGACCAGCTGTTTGCCGATGAAGACAACAACAACTAAATAAAAAAGTTTGCATGATCAGACTTCTCTGCTCCCTGCTAATGCACCCAAAGAAGTGAAGACTTGTCCAGACCATGAAGGTGTTGATGTTGTGAACTCCTACCACAAATTAAAGGGACAACCAAAGCTAAGGTTGTATGAACGTTTCTCTAAAGTTTTTAAGCTTGAATTTTTTTCACAGTTCATGCAACAAGGTTCATAGTAAAATGACACATTTAATGACTTTAGAAAGTCTTTTGAGCAAAGCATGTTTGTTTATTTTTTGGAGTATGACAGCCAAGGTCACTGTATGAATTTAAAGAACTTCTTTAAGATTTTTCAAAACTTTTTTGAGAAAACAGGTTGAAAAACGAGGCATACTTATTTTTCCACAGATGAAAAAGTGCATTTCAATATAAAGATACATGTAAATTAAATGGCATTTTTATTCTATAATTGGAATGAAAGTTAATAGGTTAGGAGAACAGCACAATACAGCTGCTCTACATAGAGGCTAAACCAACAAAACGGGCCGTATAAATGACAGTTTCTCCCTGAAAAAATGGATCATATATCTGTCTTGTGTGAGAGATGACAAGTCTCCCTTTTCTGCAGTTAATCAATGGGCCTGACCTTTGTAGCTTGAGCCATGCTGAGTGATTAAAACCAAGCCCCTGTAAGAATGGGGCACGGGAGGAAAACCTGCTGGATAAGATGAAGCACCTTCTGTTACAGCTAGACACTATTGTCACTGAAACTTTAGCCTGTTCTGCTAACTGATTACCTTGCTAATCAACACCATTTGTATTTGCTTTAAAAGGGACTTATCCTGAAAAACAGGTCTTGTACTTTCACTTTTGCAATAACAATCTACCATGTACACTCCGGCAACGCCAAGACCTCTTGCGGTCCACCCAGACAATTAATAAAAACTACAAAAAAGGTTAGCACAGTTAGCATGTCACAACTGTGAACACATTAATATTACACACCTATTTAGCATTCTGTTTTGTCCTAAAAACTGACGCCCAAGAGGTCAAATAGGCCTCGCTAGAGCTATCTGTCAGCCTTTGCCCTTAAATAACTAGGCCCAATGACCTTCTGTGCCTTATGGGCACAAAGATTTTGTTAGCCAATCACCTACACTGAAACGCAATGTGACTTTTCACTCTGCAGCTGAGAAGATAGCAACCAAAAATCACAGACAAAACTGAAACTAACGGAAACATCTACTAAATCATTATAGTATGACATCTGTGTTGCTTGGAAAACATTTAGCCTCTTATCGCATAACGGTCACATAGAGAAAGGTTTGACTGATCGCTTCAGCAGTTAGTCTCTGCTGGTAGATGCTAATGTGAGTAACCAAAATAAAACACAAAATGTGGAAATAAAAGCAAGGAAAGCCAAAAAGACAAGTGTGAGCAAGAGATTAAGGCCTGGAGTCTGATACGTCTACTCAAACCAGAATTCACTCATCACTTCTGCTAAAGCCTAAAATAATCCTAAAGTGGCTTTTCCTGGCCACAACCAAAGGCTCTTAAGAAATATGTCATAGGTGGATGAGGGCTGGGTAGAGGAGTCCTGAGGGTGACAGATTTATAATGGCCGTGTTATAAACCTCAGTATAAATCAATGCAAATGCTTTCAAGCAGTGAATCTGACATTTACGCAAAACAAAACCAAGCGTGATACGGGGGTCTGGACAAGCCGGGAATGGCCGGGGAAATTATTTTAGCCATTAACAAATATGAATAATAATTTTGTCTAATACAGTCACAGATTATATATAGCAGGAATCAAATGACACAAAACACACATTTTCAAATGTCAGGCCCAGCAAACTAAAAGGGTATCACATGCAAACACAACAGCCTCGTCTGATAAAACCCTCATGGGTTGTTGGGTGTCACAGGGTCACTTTTAACTTGTCAGTTGCCAGATCTGGGTCAAACACTAGAGGTACAGTTTCAGCACAAATGGCTTCTTCTGTACAGTGTCGTAAAATATTTGGTTTCCTATATAAATGGGTGTGTTGTTACTGCTTAACCCATATACATTTCACAGCGCACAGCATTTCTTTATGACACTACAGATAGTAACAGTAAACAACAGCTGACAGCAACAACAATACGTAAAGCAGGTAGATATGCATTTAAAGCTGTTTCTGTCCGGGTGTGTTTGTGTGATTATAAAACACCAAAGCATGAAAATGTTAATAAAACATGAACTTTTACCACAAAACACATGTACATGTCAGGTGCGCGTCTACCTGAGATTCAGTCCCGCCACGTCTCGGTAAAACTGCACGTCGAGCAACACGTGTTCACGGTCCTTTGGTGCTTTATTTCACAGTTTATACCGACAAATGGCGACATGACACTAAAACTACATAAATCCCAAGAAACAAGCGTAAATCCACGAAACTTTCTGCGCTGTAAACAAGCAGCCGCTCCGGACCGCGGCTACGCAAACGACGTAATTCACGTTTTTAATACTACATGTACAAATATGTTATTTGTCAATAACATATTTCAATAACACGCACATTAAAAACAATACACACATATATAATGTATAATAAAACATAATTTAATAACGTTTATCTGTAGAAATTTAAAATGTAACAATATAGTTGTATAATTGATGGGCGGGGCAAAGGGCGGGGCTTCCACCGCTTAAACCTCACATGTTGACGTCACATCTGTTTTTATAGCTAGTACTATTCATTTAGGATGGCGATTTATATTGTAAATATAATTTAGACAAATATCTTATTAAACATTTTAAAGCAACGAAGTGGATGGTTGTGTAAATTATGAT
>JBAJNP010010131.1:0-16946 GCA_036877545.1 Yasuhikotakia modesta
TTTCTTACTTTTGAACAAGCTGTGCTGCTTCTTCTGTTGCTGGTATTCGGGAAACTCTATCTTTCACTAATTCCATACCTATAAACAGTCCCACACCCCTACAAAACAAAATACAACAGATAAAAACATTCTGTTTTTTTAAATGCAGCTTGTGGTTTCCTTAGAATATCAGTATAAGAAAGGTTAATAAAATGTTCTCCATTTTATACGAACCGCACATCTCCAATGATTGGATGTTCGGTCTGAAGTTGACTGAGCAGATGTTTCAGATGAGCGCCGACATGCAAAGCGTTCTCTCTCAGGTCCTCCTTTTCGATTACATCTAAAACTGCCAAACCAATGGCACAGGATACTGGATTACCACCAAACTGCATAAAAACAAAAAACATTAAACGTCAGCAAAGTCACTTTTCAGACAGACAAGCCGAACGAAACAAACAATTATTAAGCATAACAGTTCTCACTGTGTTGAAGTACTCCACACCATTGGCTGTGAAGGCACCGGCTATCTCTTCTGTAGTGACCACACATGCAACCGGATGACCGTTGCCCATTGGTTTGCCCATGGTTACAATGTCAGGACAAAAGTCTTCACCTTGAAGCTGAAAAGCCCAGAAATGACTCCCGACACGCCCAAAACCGGTCTGAATCTCATCCGCTACGTAAACCCCCCCAGCCTCATGAACATATCTGTTGAAAATATACGTTGCAGCTTAACTGATTCCACCAGAAAGATACAGATATAATCAAGAATATGTTAAAATAATAATACATAAAATAGAATAATGAATAAACAAATGTATAACTAAATATTAAATGAATGTATACAAATAATACCAGATGAATGAGGAAAACACTCATTCAAATACTCTTATGTGTAGGTAAAAGACCACGTTTGCTAAGGGCCTTTGCACTCAAACAAGTAAGTGAAATATTTTTATAGACACTTAAAGTTGTAAAGAGACTTACTCTGCTACTCTTTTACAATAACCAGCAGGAAAAATGATCTGGCCACCAACACTTGGTAAAGACTCAGCAAAAAAAGCTGAAATCTGTGGACAAAAGGCTGGATGGCAGTCAGTGTATTTCAGGGACAATTACAGGTTTGTTTTTCATACATACATACATATATTGCATACCTTACATACCACATATACATACATTACATATACCCTATACATTACACACATTATACATTACACACCCTATACGTTACGTACCCTATTCATTACATGCCTTATACATTACATACCTTGCGACCATTCGCATGAACCTCTTTAATAAGCCTTTTCAATGATTCTGCGTAAGCCTGTCCCGGGTTGGGATGTTCCTCACGGTAGATACCATGGTAAATATCAGGAAGAGGTGCCTGCAGATAATCATGAAACCTTAATATACAGCACAAAGCATTTATTACGTTTAAAAAGTGTGTTTGAAGTCTGGACGCACCACATGAACCCAGTCCTTTTGACCCTCCAACTTCCGGAACTTGTATGGGCTGATGTCGATAAGTGAGGTCAGATTTCCGTGATATGCACTTAGAAGTAGGGTAAGAAATATTATCAACACAACCGAGCCTTCGGAGTTCAACTGCTATAACTGATATACATGTATTACAAACGTCATTCATGTTACATCTTCCATATTTATAAAGTTTGGTAGCACTTACTGATCCAGCACTACGACATCCTGATGTTTGGTATACTGGCGGGCCAATCGCAAGGCTAGATCATTAGCCTCTGAACTTTGTATGGAGACAAACGTCCATGTAAGATTTTACTGTATTTTTTTACTGTACAACATGAGACTGGAGCAAATACGGCTCTGTTTAAATGGCATTTGAACTGTGTGAACCGGCATGCTTACCCTGAATTGACAAAATAGAAGACACAAAGCTTCTTTGGCAGGGTGGCGGCCAGCCGATTTGCATACAGCAGTATTTTATCATTGAGGAATCTGGTGTTGGCGTTTGAAAGATCCATCTGAGCAGAAGCAGCTGCGGTGATGCTGGGGTGACAGTGACCCACTTCAAAGACAGTATGTATGAACTACATCATCATAGCTCTGTGATTTGTTATTAAAATACTTGACACTTTCTGTGACCCGGAAAGCCCATTCAGAGGATTACAGCAACAGCTAATGAGATATACTTTTGGCTGTTGTTTTTCATATTTCTTTAGGGCATTATTTAAATATAGTACGGATTTACTCAATGGTAACTTTTGGTTAATTGGCAGAAATGTAAAATATCTGTGTCTAAATAATAATAATAATAAAAGGTCTGTTTTATCAAAATCATAAATATAGTACATTTTCCATATACAAGAACCATGGTGAGTTTGCATAAGAATCACACTAGTAATTACTGTACAGGACTAATACATTTGTCAACATATATGATGTGTGTGCGACTGTTTTAACGTATTCTTCAAAACAAACAAACTAAGCATGCATGAGAGTTTCACATTTCCTTACCATGTTGAACATTACTGATACAATCCAAGTACTGTGTTCCCTGTTCATCATATAAATATTGACCTTGTGCTCTTACAATTTTCATCGGATCGTGTGAGAAAAACAGTCTGCAGGACTGACTGAAAAGAAAGATGAAATACGTTTTTCCCTAAAAACAACGCTAAACGTAGTATTGAAAATATCATTGTATCAGGCTCACCCAATCAGCTTTCTGCGCATTTCCAAAGTCTCATATTTATGGAAAACTTCGATAGCCATGCTAACTACCGGGTATATTTCCTTCTACTGTACACCAGCAACGCTTACCCTAAAATATGACCAACCAGGAAAGTTGGAACCACCTCAAAAGCATTTCTGTATTAGGTGACAGTGTTTTGTCCCTTGCTGATGACGTCAACCACACGCGCCACTGTGTATGTTCATGATCTGCTGTGCTGATACCTGATATCTCATTTTACCATATTTCACCCCCAAACCAGGTATGACACTGAGCGATCTCGACTCATTTTTAATGCAATTGTTTCATCTGATGTATTAGTTAGTGGACTTTGCCTTTGGGTGCTGTCTAGTACATGTACAGTTCCCTGTAGGCTGCTAAGCATGTTGCTAGTTACACAGCTAGCTTACGAGACTAGACAACCAGGAAGGGGATCTGTCATAATGTCTCTGACAGCGCAAAGGGTGATGTTTATATGAGTTTAAATACATCTTTTAATACGTTATATTTTATGGTTCGCCGTTGCGATCAATTTGACACGTATTGTTAGCAGGCGAGCGTTTCTTACACTAAGTTAAATCCATGTTGATTCTTGTAAGGGCACCTTTGGCCAGACTCGCTTGCATCAGTTCGCTTTTTGTTTGAATCACCTACTAGAGACCAATAAATAAATCGATTCATGTCCATTAGTTAAACAGGTTAGAAAAGTAACGCGATCCAGATGTGTGAGTCATTTTACTATTAGATGTGCCGTTGTGAATTAATATGGTGGTCGAAACAGAAAAATTATAATATTTATCTAGATGGTTCACAGCAGGACTTGAGTTAAATTGCATGCTGGACTAAACGGACCCACTTTCTTTGCAGGCTGTATAAGCACCTGTTGATGGAGGACCTGCTCCATGGAAATGACAGACCAGGGCAATAACAATCAGAACATCTCACAAAACCCATTTGCGGCACTCTTCGGTTCCCTAGATGATGCAAAGCAGTTTGCATCTGGCCAAAAGCAACAACATCAAGCCGAGCAGCAATGTAAGTTCTGGGTGATAAGCACTGTACGGTTTTGCGGTTATATTTATGTGACAATTGCATTCCGATCGTGACTGTACTAAGTAATTGTCCCCATGCTGTAGATTCAGGAGAGAGTCAGTCTGAGTCCGACAACTCGGTCTCTGACAGCATCGATGACAACGATGACTCGGTGGCAGAGATCAGCCGATCTTTCCGCTCACGTCAGGAGCTTTGTGAGCAGCTCAATGTTAACCACATGATTCAAAGAATCTTTCTTATCACTCTGGACAACAGTGAGTGTTAAACAGTTTGCTGAGACACCTAGAATAGCAACAATTCTAATTAATCCCATTATTACAAAGCATCTAAACCTTTTATTTTATTTACGTATTGTTTTCATTATTGTTAAATAGTTTAAATCAACTGGGTGCATGAAAATTAATAATATGACATGTTGTTAATGCACAAAACAGCAATATTGTGATGTACTATGTATTTTTGTAGTCCTGTACCTTGTGTAGTTTTGTTCATGGTTTCTGAGAAAAAGGGAAATGTCCTTGGGAAATATCCTTTTTAGAAAATGGGAAATAACCTTTTTAGCCAAATCAAGTTTTTCTTGGATGCACACCCTTAGATGCCAAAAAGCATTTATAAAGTGCATAATTAATATGCCAACTTAGTTCCTAAACTGATTATTATAGATGTTTTTTTCAGTTTGCATTTAGCATCAGGGCAAACCTGTGGCCTAGTTTTGTTTTGCGACCCTCTAGTTGAGAATCACTGTAATAATTTGCATTACTATTAGTTTGAAAGGATTCGTTTACGTTAATAGTTTAAAAGGAAAGTGCATTAGATTAGTCATTCAATTTCCTGGCAAAGTTTTGAATGACCTCATCCACTGCAGTTTAGCGTATTATGTCATTTGTGTTTCTCTTAAATGATTGTTGTCATCATAACAAATTTGCTCTCCGCTGCTACTCCAGTTATCTCAGTGGTCCATTTGTCATTCAGATTTTAACACAGTGTGAGAAATTACGCTGAAATTAAAGTTTGGAAAATTGTCATGTTTGAGGTTCCTGCAGACACGCATTAGTCAAATTATTCAAATGTTTCTTCATTTTTATTCAACCCCTAAGAAATATAGTCAGTGATGTATTTGTATTTGTTTATCAGCAAGCATAACTGTTGAATTTGTGATACTAATAACTGTGAAAATCAATGTTGTGTACAATAATTCCAGGTGACCCCAGCACAAAAGGTGGTAATGGTATCCCACCACGCTGTGTGTATTTAGAGGAGATGGCGGCTGATCTTGATGGTCAGGACTGGCTTAACATGGACACCGTAGAACAGGTATGACATCATAAGTATGTCACTGTTTTTCATACATATACATTGAAGCCGATATGACCTTGAATAACAATAAAATTCCTTGATTTATTCCCTGCAGGCACTTTTCACCAGGCTTCTTCTGCAGGAACCTGGAAACCATCTCATTTACATGACGTCCTGCAGTGTAGTGAACCTCTCAGCAGATCGTGATGCTGGGGAGAAACATGCCATACTTTACCTTTATTCCTGCTACCTGAGAGCTAAAGAAGAGGTATCGTCACAGCACAGCATTCTGCTGACTAGGACTTAAGTTTCAGTGGGTGTGAATTATAAACAAATCCAAGCTGTGCTGATATGTGATCAAAGTCACATCATCTAATATTTGTATTTACCAAGTTGGCTTAACATTGTAATATACTACAGGTCCATAATACAAAAAATGTCCCACATTAGGGCAAGCCACACTATATTTAAAAATGATACAAACAACATGTATGTTTTACATATGTAGTTTGTTTTTTTGTTGTGGGAATAGAAACATAATCCAGCTAACATTTGCATGTCAGACGCTTCCACAACCTTAAACTTTGACTATACATGACTTTCTGAAGTATCAAAATTGTTTAGTATTTAGTACATTTAAAGGCCTACTGAAGACTTCTAACCTGTCAGTATCAGTCTGTAGTTTATTCAGTGGGTTAGAGTTACGTTGGTGTTGATGTGGCAATCACAGTGTCTGTGTTCTTTATAACCCCACAGATCACTAAAGTCCCGGAGAAGCTGTTGTCGTATGCCGTGCGCTGTAAGAACCTGACGGTGTCCAACGCCCGGACGGTGCTGCTCACACCAGAGATCTACACCAGTCAGAACATCTACGAGCAGCTGCTGGACCTGTTACTGGAAGCTGTCAGGGGAGCTCGTAAGTCTGCTGTAGAATCAGTTTTGAGGAGATGTGAGATGTTTCAGAGCGAATTAGAATATTTGTGTCACTGTCACTGCAGGACTTGAGGAAGTTGTGGAGTTTTTGGAGGAGGTCATTGCTAGTTTGTTGGCTGATCAGGAGGTGCGGACCTTTGGGGAGGTGATGGTGCCAGTGTTTGATATTTTTCAAGGCCGAGTCAAAGACTTAGACCTCTGTCAGCTGCTCCTGTATTCCTACCTGGAGATTCTCCTGTATTTCACTCGTCAAAAGGACATTGCTAAGGTTAGGCCTGTCGTACTGTTGTACAGTAATGGTGAATTCAGTTGTAAAACTGTAAATTGTATACATCAAACAAATCTATAACATTGTTTGGATAATGCAGAGATTCATTTCTGATTGTAGGTATTAATGGAGTACATTCAGCCCAAAGATCTCAACAATGGACTTCAGTATCAGAAAACTCTTCTAGGCACCATCCTTAATATTTCATGCCTGTTGAAAACTCCCGGTGTGGTTGAGAACCATGTTTTTTTCCTCAATCCTTCTCGCTCAAGCCCACAGGAAATGAAGGTTCAGGAGTCAAATATACACCAGGTGAGCACAGACCCACAACATTTACTGTAGCTTTCTCTAATCTCCTGTTTTCAGCCTCTTACTGTTTTTTATCTCTGCTTCTCTTGTGTTTTAGTTTGTGGGGCAATTTCATGACAAGCTGTATCAGATTCTGAAAAACTTGCTTCAGCAGTCCGGCGAGACGCGACACCTGCTGCTCTCGTGGTTGGGCGGTTGCCTGCAGGCCAACATGGGGCGGACCAAAATCTGGGCAAACCAGATGCCAGAGATATTCTTCCAAATGTATGCTTCGGATGCATTTTTCCTAAATCTGGGATCTGCACTGCTCAAGCTCTGCCAGCCTTTTTGTAGACCTTACTCCCCCAAACTCTTGACCTTTAACCCCACATACTGCATGCTGAAGGAACTGAGTGAGGAAGAGCGACGCAACAGAAACGTGCATGCGAGAGGTGAACTGCCTGTGCCAACATGCAGTGCAACTCTATTGTTCATGTGCTTTTCCCACATAATAATCTGAGCTAATCACTCTTTCGTCTACAGGTTTGGACAAGGAGACCTGTCTGATACCTGTGCCCCCTCAACAAACCATTGAATTTGCCCAGTCATACAGTCTTCTCACAGAGAACCTCATCCTTACACAGCTTACCATGCACTTGGGCTTCCATAGGTAATACTGCTATTGGCCTTAAAATGATGGGCCAATCATGCTTTGGCTCGTTTGCTTCTACTGTAGCTCTCATAAAGTACACCGCTGACATCTGCGATTAAAACTACTTATTTGCATTTGTTCTTTCAGACTTCATGATCAGATGGTGAAGTTAAATCAGTCTCTGCATCGGCTGCAGGGGACGTGGCGAGACTCACAGCTGAGTGGAGGACCGGCAGCAGAACTTCGGGAACAGTTTGAACGCCTCATGACGATTTATCTCTCAACCAAGGCGGCAACAACACAACCCACCATGTTGCAACACTGCCTCAACCTCCAAGCCTCCTGTGCCACCCTGCTGGTCCAGCTCAGCATGGGCAACCAGGGCCCAGAACACATACCGGTCTCATTTCCCCTGCCTCTGGTAGAAAACAGTCTGCTGTGCTTTGTGCCAGGTATCCTTCTAAAACTTTAGCATCTGAAAGAGAATTTAGTACTGAAATCTTTCCTTAACCCCCTTTGATTTGGTCTGTTATGTCTGAAAGCTAACCCTTTTCTGTCCTTCCAGAGTTTTTTGTCGAAAACATGGGTGACTTCTTCATATTCCTCCGTCGATTTGCTGACGAGGTGTTGGAGTCATCAGCAGAGAGCTTGGAACATGTTCTGACCTTCATCACTGTGTTCATGGGCGACGTTGAGAGGTGTGAGCCGATCTGATGCTGAGTTCTTGCATTTTTGTGTGCGCCATGTGGCTTGTTGTTTACTTGTAATTATTTACCCTCAGAATGAAGAACCCTCATTTGCGGGCAAAGCTGGCAGAGGTTCTCGAGGCTGTGATGCCCCATATGGAGACCGTGTCAGCTGGCACCTCCCAGCCTATCATGTTCCAGCGCCAAAGAGTGTTCAGCTCATATCGACATGCGCCTCAACTCGCTGAAGCCCTCATTACAGTGTTTGTGGACATAGAGTTCACTGGTCAGTGTTTTTGTTAGTGCTTCTTGCATTTGAATGTAACGGCTTGTGTAAAAGTTTTTATGTCCTGTCCCACAGGTGATCCTCACCAGTTTGAG
This sequence comes from Yasuhikotakia modesta, assembly GCA_036877545.1. Taxonomy (NCBI): domain Eukaryota; kingdom Metazoa; phylum Chordata; class Actinopteri; order Cypriniformes; family Botiidae; genus Yasuhikotakia; species Yasuhikotakia modesta. The sequence continues at coordinate 8,250 of JBAJNP010010131.1, forward strand.
CAGAAGTTTAACTACAGGAGACCAATGTACGCCATTTTGAAGTACATGTGGGGTGAAGAAAATTACAGGGAGAGCATTAAGGTAATTGTATTTACTATTTATTGTATTACTAATATTGTAATATTTATGATCTCAAAATGTAAAGGTTTGCTTTATCTCTTGTTTGCAATCACGGCAAAGCAAAAATCCTTTTCTAATTAGTTAAAAATCTGATGTTTGCTTACAGCATCTGGCAGATTATGCATCAGAGAACCTGGAAGCCATGAATCCGCCACTCTTCCTAAGGTTTCTGAATCTACTCATGAATGATGCCATCTTCTTACTTGACGAGGCTATACAGGTACTGTAATCACAGATTGTTGGCATGTTGCCCTCTCTACCATGTTCACAGATCTAAAGATCCTGTTTGTTCAATTTAGCTTGTTAGGCTAACATTACACATTCATTTACATAATTACATCCATACAGCAGAAATTAAGAAATAAATGGTTGACCTAGTGTGCGCATCTGTTTCTTCTAGTACCTAAGTAAGATTAAAATCCTCCAGCTGGAGAGAGATCGGGGGGAGTGGGACAGTCTGGCCCCTGACGCCCGCAGAGAGAAAGAATCTAGCCTGCAGATGTTTGGACAGCTGGGTCGCTTCCACAACATCATGTCAAATGAGACCATTGGCACCTTGGCTTTTCTCACATCTGGTAAGAGATGGGAAATATACCAGATGCACTAAAAATATTAGCACATCTTTTTTGTCAAATACTAGTTGACTGAGCTAGAACCGAGCAATATGGTTTTTAAAAAATTGCTGAAGAAAACACTCGACTTTAAAGGTAGGGTAGGCAATTTCCTGGAAGCTAGCAATAGCAGGCTAGCTCTTGGAACTAATACACCTGCCCTGCCTTTAAATATACAGGAAATACAAAATAACACTAAAACACAGAATTCTCTTGTATTTGTTTTGCCTTCCAGAGATAAAGGGTCTTTTTGTACACCCTTTTCTGGCCGAGAGGATTATCTCCATGCTCAACTACTTTTTGCAGCACCTGGTAGGCCCAAAGATGGGTGCTTTGAAGGTGAAAGACTTTAGTGAATTTGATTTTAAGCCACAGCAGTTGGTGTCTGACATCTGTACTATTTACCTAAACCTGGGGTAGGCTGTTTGCTTTTATATTTAACCTTTACGCTAATGTTTTACAATTGTAGGAAACATGTTATGAAAGTAAACGTCTCTTGGGTTTTTTTTCTGACCACAGGGATGAAGAAAATTTCTGTGCCACTGTCCCAAAAGACGGAAGGTCATATTCTCCCACTCTGTTCTGCCAAACTGTCCGTGTTCTCAAGAAGATCAACAAGCCTGGAGATATGATTGTGTCATTCAGTCTCCTAGCAGATAGAATTAAGGTTAATATATTCACTTGTATATTCAAGGCGTTTTTAGGAACTAGTGGGGGTGTTGATGTTAATCTTGTTGATTTTCTGCCTCCGTGTCCTTCAGTCTCTGGCAGACAGACATCAGCAGGAGGAGGAGACCTTCGCTGATGCTCCTGATGAGTTTCTGGATCCCATCATGTCTACCTTGATGCTTGATCCAGTGTTGTTGCCTTCTTCAAAGGTTACAGTGGACCGCTCTACAATAGCACGCCACTTATTAAGGTGACAGTTTAGTTTATATTAAAATGTTATAGTCAAAAGTTGACAGTAAATGTGATCGGAATAGTGGTTTACACATTATTCTGTTATCATTTGCTCTTCCTTATGTGCTTTCATGCCTTTAGTTTAACCTATTGACTACAGTCTTGGATGACTCAGTTGTGTTTGCTATTGTTGAAGCTCAATGCATGTAGTCGCTATAAACTGTCCTTCAAAATAATGACAAGATTTCTGTTTTGGGTAAGCTATACTTCACCTAAATATTGTGCAACATTATGTTAAAGCTCCTAATTGGTGGTCATTTGACTAGGTATGAGTGTAGTAAAAGTGCAGTTTTTATCTTTCTTGTTAAAGTGACCAGACAGACCCGTTCAACCGCAGTCCGCTCACTATGGACCAGATCAGGCCTAATGAAGAGCTCAAGCAACAGATCATGAATTGGCTTGCCGAGCATAAGCAGAGAAACCAGCAAATGGGACCCAGTGGCTAGACCACATTCCCTTCCCCCAGTCCAGGCATGCTCTGTATGACTAAGCCATTCAGATGTCTCTGACGTCCTTCATACTGCTTTGGAAAAAGAAGATCTTAACCACACGTGGAGGAACACGTCTGCATTCATGGTGTTGTTGCTCTCCGTAAAGGTCACATGCAAATCTCTGAATTTGCCATATCACTGTAGCATATTAGGCTATCTGCTCTATCTGCTGTTAAACTTTGGAGCATCTTCTAACGTAGGAGACAAAACGAATCACTGCACTAACAACTGGAATCAATTTCTCGTACATTTTGCCTTGCTGAACCGTTCACTCTGGGAATGAAACTTTATGTGGGTTTATAGACAGAAAAATGTATATTTCGTTTGTGCTCCTGTTCAATGCATTTGCCCTACCTCTAACTTAACTACAGTATGTGTGAAATTTTATATGCATTGCTTAATACATCAATTAATGTGTTTCTTTTTTTGACATGAAGAAAAGGGGCTGTGGCAGTATTGATTAAAAAACGATTTAAACTACTCATTGTTCACTGCAAACAATATTAAACTGAATATTGGCTAAAAGGATCAGCTTTCTATTCTAGTACATTTCAGTTTCATGGTTGTACTTGATTTTTAATGCATTTGTGTTCTATGATGCAGCAGTCATTTATGTTGGACATCTTAATTTGTTTTCCAGCTGGTTGCTAACTACCATTTGTCAAAATGCTTTTGTTTATTAGAAATGTTTTATTATTGGAACTTAAGTAACATGTACAATAATATGCACTTTTATAAGACTCGTTAAAAATATTGAGCTCTTGTTGAAATGTTGGGAATTGTTCCTTTACATTTTTACAAGCCATTGTGTCTTTTTTAAGTGCAATGTGTCCCTAAATAATGAGTTATTTGAATGCTGAGTCAGGGCGCACAGTCTTAGTAACCCCCTCTCTTCAGTGACATCATGTCTGTTTGGTTAACAGTTGCTAAACTGCATTCTGTGGGAGGTTGTACCTTGTAACTTAAGTGTCTTAAGAGATGACACTGATAAGACACCGTTCCCCTTTCAATAGTTAAAGTTTCATAACATTGAGCCATCAAGGGCAGGCTTGCGTAAAGTATGTCTGCATTTTTATTTTCGTTTAGTTTTTTTTTCCATTTCATGTGAGCGTTCGTTGATTTATTTGTAAGCTAAAGTCTTTCTAAATCATTTTTTTTGTTTCCTAAGGATCTTACCCAGTCAATGGATCTGACCTCAAAAATTCTTCAAGTAAACAATGCTTCAGGGTCTGTTGTGCTATTTGTGTCTGCCGTGTTGTGTATACACACACCCATTAGCCGTGGCTCCTTCAAAAACTGATTCAATTGAACTGTAGTTGTTTTAAAACATGTTTGTACATTCAATTTATTTGTTTTAACTCTTACTAGAGATGGTGGTACAATGAAAGTGATAACATGCTCCTCTTTCATATGTTCTACAATGTTGTTGAATGGACTATATGAATGATTGACAGTCCTGAAATTATTGCTTTGATTAAAACTGAACTGCCGCAAATAATCGCAGCTTCCTGATGTTAATGCCATTTTATTTTGGGCAATTTTTAAAATCCTGATAGTTTTGATCTCTGGCTTGTTTATTGCACTAAATTGGATAAAGCTGGAAAAATATACGTGTATTGTAATTAAAACCGAGTTCTTCATGTGCAAAATGGTGTGAAATGCATTATTATTCTAGCCTCATTAAAAGCATTGAAACGACTGAATGAACTCACAACTATGTGTGAAAAATTAGAAATAAGGCTTGGTTACGCACTATTAAGTGTACTTTCTGTAGTTTACATTGAGTCATTAAATAAATGATACAGGGTATTTTACAAAACATAAAACAGCTAGAAAGAAAGAAAACTAAACATATATTTAAGCTGTATTAAACTATCCTTAATACTTACAAGGCTGATACCGTTGCCTATATAGGCCTATATAAAAGTGTTTTAAACACCTAGGTAAAAATAAAAAAATGTGGTCAGTGTTGATGTTTGATATACATTTATTTCGTTCTCCCTCTCTCTCCTGGGTATAGGCGACGAACCTGCGTAAAAACATCACTGAGCGCTTATACTCTCTGATGGGATCTTGTGCAAACGCGAAGTCGGGGTCCTCGGTACCACAGCCCCGGAACATGGATGTTTCATACTGACCGATAGAGTACAGCAGCGGTGTATTAAAATCCCTGGTTCAGGGCCACGCCCACACTGAGCTCCCTGATCCTAGGGCAGGCAGGCAGAGTGTAAAATGGCGCACAGCTGTCGGTGGCGGTTCCCTGCTCGGCCCGGAGGGAGCAGCAGYTCGGGCACSGGGAGGAAAGCAGGCCGRATTCGGGTCACTGCTTCCCTCKMAAAMAGCGCGGRGACTYATCCGAACGCGATCGGGMTCGGGCCCGGTTTCGACGCTGCGTTGCAAGTGTCCGCTGCCATCGGCAGCAACCTGCAGAAATTTCGGGATGTTTTGGGGGAGTCGAGCGGCTCCAGCAGCGAGGAGGTAAGCGGGACCCCGGGCTAAAGCGTTAGCCTCATCTTTAGCTTTGTGTGTGATCTATTGCGGACTTGAAAATTACACGCAAAATAACTCTGCGGCCGTGCGGTAGCTGCGAGTTGCTCGGTGAGTGTGGTAGTTATTTTGCTGCGCAGCAGACACATGTGCTGTTTTTCTCCCTCTCTGATCACTCGGGCACCACTGACAGGCTAAGCTGCTAACTAGCTCACGTCAAAATACACAGTCCAAACCGATCGGTGATGTCCCGGTGATAACGTGGTGTAGATGCTGCGTCGAGATGATGTAGCGTCGTATTTTTGGAGCCCCTGGAGTTTAGAGCCATTTTGACAGGATGGAGATGTTTGGCTTGATAACTGTAGCGAGTTCCTGGCTTCACCAGCCCAACTTCTTTAACTTTACAATCAGATTCGTTTGTCTAGTGTATTTCATTGGACTGTTGTTCTGTACTTTAAACGTTATTAAAGGCACTTTTAGGCACAGATGCGATCAATAACATCGCTTAGCTAGCTGGCTGTCAAAAATTAGCCCCATAGAGGTACATGTAGATATTAAAACTTGCACTTTAAGGATTAAAAGGTGTTTATCCCTCTCCCAGCTGAATTTCACCTGCGTTTGTCTGTCACAAGAGATGAAATAATGCTATAGACTATCTATATTTGGCTCCGAGTTGGCTCACGGCGTCTCCTTACAACCCCATCAAAACAACATAGTTCAAAAGTCTTTGCACGCTGGTGTCAGAAGATGAAACTTTTACTTCGTTGACTAAAATGCGTGTTTATATGGCGCACCATTAAACATGAGTGAGATGATGCATAAGCAGGTTTTTGGGTGGACAACAACACCTGGTGTCCGCTGTGTTGTTTTCCACAGTGAGGATGGATAAGGACCGCAGTATGTGTGGATTTAAAACCCCTGTTTTAAACTTGATTTTAATGCATTTAAGGACCAAATATCTTTCCCTAAACTATTTTGATCGTGCATGCGTGTAATTTTTGCTCAGTTATACGTTGCGCTCTAGCTGTGGTTAAGAAACGGATGGTGCTAGTGCATCAACAGTGGATATTTTATATACGCCGCTTGACGGGGTTTTCTTTGCCTATGGCGGGCATGTGTTCGTACATTATCCGATCTGTTGCAGAAGTTTGCGAAATGTTATGTTAAAATCTTCCTTGTTTCATCTTCTTCACCTTCGAGAGGAGCTTGGCTAATAAGTGTTAGCCTGTTAGCACCCGTTGATGCACGGTAAAATGGGAGGTGGACATGTTTTTCCCCTCACGTATTGCGTAGTAGCAGTATGCGTTCAGAACCAATGTCATATTTCTGACCAGTGTCAGCTAATAGGTGCGTAAAGCATCACCAAGGCTTAAGAGACCATGTGTTTAACCAAAGGCGCGCCAAACGCGGTGCAAAAGGCAGCTGCAATAAAAAGGCAGCGTCTGACGATGGTTGTTATGTGTGGGGGTGTGTACTGTGACAAACTACCATCTTCCTTTCTCGGTGCGAGTGGCGGGGCGGATGGGAGGGAGGGAGGGAGGGAGGGAGCGCTGCGCATCAGAAACGCGGGGAGATCGAAACAAGAGCGGGCGCGCACCAGAAACACGCGTATAGCGCTCGATTCTACGGTTCGCGTCGCGCGCTTGATGGGGTTTTGAAAATGTGGCGCAGATTTAACAGCACACGTTTATGTAGTAACGAGACATGCTGTTTTCAGACGTATGCACGCATGCGGTATATTCGCCATACTTACTCCACTCTCTTACAGCATCATGTATTTTTTATTGGGCCGCTTTATGCTGTGCGCGCATCACGTGTAGCTTTTATTGATCTGCTGCATCTTATTGTAGAGCATTTTCAATGTGCTTTGTAAATAAATGTCGTGAGTAGTTTGAAAAATGGCCACCTAAACAAGTTCTGTGTCCTTTGTTATGCATTATTTATGGTACATTGTATTTGTAATTGTGTGTGATATGTATAGGTAGTACGTAAGGCAGACAGGCGGCTAATGTCCCCGTGGAGCTCGCAGCTCATGCGAGTTGCGGACACATTGTTGTAGTTTCATTCAGAGTGGATGTTGTGCCTGGGTAGAATTGTTCTGGTTCATCACGACCTGCTGAGCTCACAGCCTAAGGCAAGCAGCATGCTTAGTAAACACAAGCACACTGCCCCTCCTTTTTATCATACCCAAATGCAACAGCTCGGGACCACAGGGGCCCAGTAGGATTTCATTTCTGATGGCTGTCTCTTAGACTTCTTCATTAGCCCATTTGTATGGCTTAAAGTGTTTACACAGAGGTAATACTTGTGTGTGATTTCTCGCAGCTCCCAAAATAGTATGTGGCGTTGCTTTGATCTTCCAAACCGTGTTTGATTTGTTATTTTTCTCTTTCCCCCCAAAATCTGAAGTGCAAATAAAAGTGTGGGGCTGTTTGCTAGACAACTGTTACTTTCAGGAGTTGTCCCGCTCGAGTTTCCATTCATCTGTTCCTTTGTGAGGGCCACCATTTGGCTTGCCTTTTAATGTCCGGAGTAAAGCCCCGCTTACAGGAGCAGAATAAGGATCAATATCAAGGCCTCATACAAAAGTGCAGTTGAATGGATACAGCAAATGAATGCTTTGCTTCGCTGGTTTCCAATGAATGGTGTAGCCTATACGGAGGGAAGAAGTCCAGCAGGTGTTTGGCCTATTTATCTAGAGAGGGCCCTGCCTCGTAGACAGCGTGTGGATCATAGCAGGAAGCTTTGTGTCTGCTTTTATTTCAGCCTTTAAGAAGGGCAGGCGGCTGAAAGAGCACAGACGTGGAAATCAAAGGGTGAGGAGCGAGCCCTCCTCCCTCCTGGGACAGCACTGGGAGGGAATTAGACACAGCCAGTCCCATCCATGGCTTTATTCTGCTTTTGTGGGCGGGCGGAGGGGGTTTTGCCGCCTGCTTTTTGGTCTGGGGGAGCAGCGACAGCAGTCACTGAACGCATGGAGCAATTCACTCAGAATTTATGTCTCTCATTACACCTCGCAGGAGGCGCATCTTTGTTTATATCAGGCCTGTGTTTTAAAGCCATGGCTCTTGGTTGGTGTGGGTGTGATGTGTTGGAACATGTTGTTTCAGGACTCTCAGTTTTGGATGCCTTAAATGTGGGTGCATGAGCGACTTTAGAGAGTCTGATTTGCATAACATGAAGGGAAATTTCTCCAAATAACTTTTGTGTTTGAAAGTGTTTCCAAAGAGCTGAATAATCAAAGGGTCAAATTACAGGGGTTTCCCCAACATTTTAATGCACTAAATGATTCTTCATATGTGACCATGTAAAGTACATTTTCTTTTGGTCAGAAGACCAGACAGATTGTTTTTCTGTGAGCTGTTGATTTTGTCTTTAGTCGTATTTTCATAAGTTGTATTAAGTGAATTTTTAGCAGTTAGTGAAGAACCTGAATGGCATGAATTTAACAACAAGTTTTTAAAAATAATTTTTTTTAATAATTGTATTTAAATATTTTTGAAAATGTGCTTCTGTTTCTTTCAGAAAAGTACAATCAGTGAATTTGTGAAAGTACTTGTTATCAAATATCCTGGGGCTTAGGCGTAATAATATGTTAATAAATATGTTGGCTTACTGTGATTATAAGACTATGTGTGTGTTCAGCATCTTGTGTTTAGTGGCCACACACACACACACACACACACACACACACACACACACACACAGTATTGTAATTATGTGCTGGGGAGCAAGAGTTGCCAGGTTGTGGGGTGCTTGCCAGTTTATGCCCAGTTCTTAAGCTAACTGTAGATGCCATGTTGAGCAACTTTCCTGGGTTTGTGACCATCTGCTCAAAACAGAATGTAATCTGTACATGTAAACAAATACTCTTCTTTGCTTACCTTTCATTTTCAGGAACTAAGAGGTGACAGAGTTTTATTTATCTGCTTCAGAGGTGAAGCAGTCATGTTGATCACACTGTGGTTCAGATCAAGTTTAAATGTTTTGCTACTAGCCTAGCAACCTATTTTGCATCTTATAGCCAG
>JBAJNP010010132.1:0-16942 GCA_036877545.1 Yasuhikotakia modesta
AGCTTAAGGCCGCTATCGAAGCATCCTGGGCCTCCATAACACCTCAGCAGTGCCACAGGCTGATTGCCTCCATGCCACGCCGCATTGAAGCAGTCATTTCTGCTAAAGGATTCCTGACCAAGTATTGAGTGCATAACTGAACATAATTATTTGAAGGTTGACTTTTTTTGTATTAAAAACATTTTTCTTTTATTGGTCAAATGAAATATGCTAATTTTTTGAGATAGGAATTGGGTTTTCATGAGCTGTATGCCAAAATCATCATTAAAACAATAAAAAGGCTTGAACTACTTCAGTTGTGTGTAATGAATCTAAAATGTATGAAAGTCTAATGTTTATCAGTACATTACAGAAAATAATGAACTTTATCACAATATGCTAATTTTCTGAGAAGGACCTGTATATTAGGAACAAATATAGGAACAAATGCCATTTCAGCTTGCATGGAGATGACATATAAAAAAACTTTTGGGACAGGATGTAAGGGACTTGCAATAATACCATAAAGAACATAGTATATACAACATACACAAGGTAAATACCTGAACATTACACAATAAAAGAAGAAAAGAGAATTGAAGACATAACTCACAAAACTGTTGAGACAACAGGGAAAAAGTGGAAAGGAACCAAAACTCATAATGCATAATGTTACTAATTGCAGCTATAGCATGGAACTGCTGTGACAAATTAATGCAGCCTAACAATCCCTTAAGGCATTTGAGTGGTAAATCCATAGGATTTTGTGTATGCTAGATTAAAGAGAATTGTCTTCAATCTAGAATAATCAGACATAGTGTTTCTGCCTCCTGGACATCACTGAAAAGACTGTTCAATAGTGATGGGTCGTTCTTGAACGATTCGTTCATTTTGAATTAATCATAAATGTGACTCAAGAAGAACGGATTGTCTCGGGGAGTGATTTGTTCAGTCGCGCATGGGCATATTGCGCAACACCCTATAGATTCTGTTAGTTCACCTGTTTCGAGTCTTCAGGTTTTTCCGAGTCGTTCGTTCATCACATGACAGCCCCTAAGTTTAACCTATAAAGCTTGAGCCAGAAAGAGAATTGATTAGTTCATCTTTCGAGTCTTTCGATTCGTTCGTTCATCACGTGACAGCCCCTAAGTTTAACCTATAAAGCTTGAGCCGGAAACAGAATTGATTAGTTCATCTTTCGAGTCTTTCGATTTGTTCGTTCATCAGGTGACAGCCTCTAAGTTTAACCTATGCAGCTTGAGCCGGAAACAGAATTGATTAGTTCATCTTTTGAGTCTTTTGTTCATCACTTGACAGTCCCTTCGTTTAACCTATGCAGCTTGAGCCAGAAACAGAATTGATTAGTTCATCTTTTGAGTCTTTTGAGTCATTCACTCATCATGTGACAGTGAAAACAGAATTGATTAGTGAGTCATGTTGAGTCAGTTATGCGACCTGAACTTGAGTCAGTTAAACGACCTGAAGTCAGTTAAACAACCTGAAGTCAGTTAAACGACCTGAACTTCAGGGTCAGTTAAATGACCTGAATTTCCCATCAAATTCTGGGTATTATCAACAGCTGAAAAACAGTGATTGCAGTGAACATGAAGAACTGTAATAAAAGAGGGGCTTGCTCAGATACTAAGGAGCTAAACCATTCAGGGCCTTGTAGGTTATAAGCAGATCTTGGTCCAATAATTAACACTTCTGTTTTGTCTGAATTCAGTAGTAGAACAGTAAAACAGAGGCCCAAGCACTGAACCATGTGGCCCTCCATACTAAACTTCTGATTAATATGACACCTTTTCACTCAACAAACTGGATTCGGTCAGATATTATTTAAACCATGCCAGTGCAGTTCTATTTATGCAACATATTTCAATTCATATTCAAGCCTATTTCACAGAATGTTGTGGTCAGTAGTGTCAAATGCTACACTAACATGGACTAAAACTAGTCAAGAGATGCTGCCACAATCTGCCAAATTATTTCTTTCTCATTCTCTGAAAATCCAGCAGCTACCATTTCTTTCCCAGGTTTATTTATGTGAGTATTTTTTAAATAAAATGTTAATTTGAGATGGGTCTGTAATTTACTAGTTGCCTAAAATCAAGGTGTGGTTTTTAATAATTGGTCTGACAATAGCATCCTGTAAGGTTTTGGGACATATCCTAACACCAATGATAAATTAATAATACTATGTAGATAATCTATCATTTCAGGAAGCATCTACAGTTAGATTATCTACATTTAGATTTAGATGATTTAATTATTTTTGACAGTTCATTGAACTGTAGAAGCAGAATTAGTTTATGATTTTTGGTTAATTTAGTTACTGTTTTAAATAAATATCTAGGGTTTATAGATTTTAAAAGTAGGCAGTTCTGAAACTTTTTAAGACCTACCACAGCTTTGGTCTGCTCTTTATTATCATTTTCAGAAGTTATTGTTCTACTGTATTTATAGCAGATAGCTGATTCTGCAAACATGTGTAAATATGTTTAACAGGCCACCAGATAATGATCTGAAATGTGTTTTCTCATCGTAATAATATTCATGTCATCAACATGTACACCATTGGACAATATTACATCTAAAGTATTTAGATCTATATGATTACTGTAATGCCAGGCCAGCAGAGGGAGCCCTAATCCTGTAACTGTGTGCATTCGCTCCCTCTGCTTCCTCTGATGCAACTTCCTGTTTGGTGGCTATAAAGCAGAGGCCAACCAAACAGAACGTTGTGATGTATTGTATTGCCCTTCCTGTGTTTTTCTCTGTGTTCCCTGTGATTCCTTGTGTTTTGGTTTATCTTGGTTTTTTACTCTGGCCTGTTCTTGGTGTTTGGATATTTTGCTACCTGCCCTGGCCCTTGCTTTGAGTTTTGGATTGCCTTCATTGCTCCTGTTAGCCTGTGTTCTGACCCTGCCTGCCTTGACTATGCCTCGGAAAAATAAAACCATGCAGATGGACCCGCCTCCCATCTCAATTTTCACAATTTTGGTTTAAATGATATTTATCTGACTGATTGTTGCTGTTAGTAAAAAGGTGTCATATCAATCACAATATTAGTTTGGAGTACCAATAAGGCCAAAGTCTATTGATTTTCAACATATATATGCTATGTCCGTGAGCAATTATTAAAAAACACGGGGTTTGTTTTCATTGTTTTGCTGATGATTCTTCTGTACATTTCTTTGAGGCTACAGAATGTATAGTCAATATCAAAACCAACTTTCTACTACTGAATTCAAACAAAAGAGAAGTTTTAATAATTAGACCAAAAATTGGACAGCATAATTTTTGATAGTTATTTATTTGAAAATTTTGATAGCATAGTCTTTTGAAAACCAATATTCAATATTTGTAAAATTATCTTGCTCACACACGTTCTCTGTGTCAAACACTGAAAAATTAATTAATGTATTTGTATAAAGACTTGATTAATGTCATGCCCTACCAGAGTTCTTATGAGACCAAACAAGACCACCTAGTCCTGCTGGGAACAATGCCTGCAGAAACTCCAGAACTGCATTAACTGTGCAGTTAACTGGGTCTCTGCACCCAGATATGAAGAGTCACTTCAGGGCATACAATTTCCTTGTCGAGGGAGCTCTGGATTGGAGAAGTATCTCAACAACCTCAGTTGAGAGACTAGATACTACAAGTTGCTACAAGACTAGATGCTACACCCATAGCATCCACAGCTTGCTACAAGACTAGATGCTACACCCATAGCATCCACAGCTCTGGACAGGCGTACACAATGGCTCCTCCTGCCTAAAATAAAAGATCCTCAAGGCAAGCCATCCAGGAGAGCCGCAAGATTTAAGAACCAGGCTCGATTTGGCCAGAATGGCACCACTAAGAGCACAGATACTGCATCCTGGCGGACTCTCTACAAAACTCCCGGAAGCAGAGCAATTGTGGAGTAAGTGTACAGAGGAAGCCTCAGCCAGGTGGCTGGATGAACTAGGGAGAGCCAAAGGGGACACTGCACTGTCTCTATAGAGGCAAAGAGGTCCACTTGGACTTGCCCAGAGATTCTCCATATCTGCTTCATCACTGAAATGGATTGGTGAAGCATCCAATCCGAGGGCCTCGACCCCTGTCTCGACAGGATGTCTGCTTCCACATTGAGATGTCCAAGAACATAAGCCGCCCTCAAACAGCTGAGCTACCCCTGTGACCCTACGAGGATCCGGTGCGCCATCTTGTAAAGAAGGTGCGAGCGCAAACCTCCTTGGTGATGGATATATAATACTACACCTGTGTTGTTGGTGCAAATTAACACATGCTGGCCTTTTAGGTCTTGGAGGAAATGCCTGAGAGCATGGAACACTGCCAACATCTGTAAGCAATTTAGGTGTTATAACAGCTGGCTCCCTCTCCACAGACCACGGGCCAGGCCACTCATAACCGCCCCCAACCGGTGAGGGATGCATCTATCGCAAGTGAGAGACAGCAACAAAGATCTCCCAGAACCAGGTCCTGATTGAAGAGCCAAGGATTCTTCCATATATCTAAGGCCCAAAGTTAGCGCCGCATGACCTTGAACTTGTGGAAAGGACTTCCCTTTGGGGAAACCCAGTTGGATTTTAGCCACCACTGGAGGGGCCTCATGTACAGCAGGCCAAATGGAATCACATTGGACAAAGCTGCCTTAAGGCCTAGCAGTTGTTGAAACTGCTTCATTGTGAGAGACTAGCCTTTTTTGACCATCATGCCTGCACTAAGGTTTAAATCTACTTAAGCAGGAGACAAATGTGCCTGCATTGTGGTCGAATCCCAAACTACACTCAGATGAGTGGTTCTCTGAGCTGGAGAAAGCACACTCTTCTCTGTGTTCAGTCTGAACCCGTTTTATGTGGTCTAAAACAATATCTCAATGTCAGACCACCAGATGCTCGGTGTAAGCTAAAATCACATCTCAGGGGAGCCAAAGCTGCATCTGTAACTTTTGTAAGTACAGGTAAGCACCCGATATTGGTAAGCTTCATTGGTAAGGATGGGAATATGAACTCCTGCTGAAGAGGGACCGCCTCGATGGCCCCTTCCTCAGGAGGGTATCTACTTCTTGTTCCATTACCAGAGCCATTGCTAAATCCACTAAAGTTAAAGAACTAAAAGTAGGCAGAGAGCAATAGAACTGAATATCTCTAACCTAATTCTAGCAGGACCTACTGGGACACGTGGCAGTACTTTACAGGCTGCCAGGTGGTCTTAAGGGAACCAATCTCTCGAGACTGGCCTCTGGTGTGTTTGGAGAGGTCTTGCTGGTGCCCTGTAAGGGAACCCACGCAGGGAGCCTCCAGCCTAACTGCTCCAAAGTATATAGAGTAACGATTTTTTCCTTGCTGAAACCCAGAATCAAACAAGGGACCTTTAGGTCTTCAGCACATCTTAAAATACTTATTGTTTTATGAATACATTACCCTTTCATATACCACTGTGAGCCTTCAAACATAATGACAAGGATTTGTAATGTACGCTCTCTTTGTTTTTTAACTTTATTTATAAACTAACAGCACACCTAGTATCACACCTAGTAGTACTAACTAATTTTATTAATTTATGTCTCAAACTAAATTTAAATTAATATCATGCATTTTGTTTTCAGTGTTGTACATCAGTCAATTGATGACACTAGTCATCAAAATCACGAAATTGCTTATAACCTCAATGATCTGTGGGAATTTTAATAAAAATGGTATTGGGGTGCTATTTTGTTTTGTTTTTGGGTGTGTTAGTGTTTGTATACAACATATATATTATTATATATCACAATGTTACATACAAAGATATCACTTAACAAAGTTATTTTACACAGACAAAATATTGATATCAGATGATGATCAGAAATTTCACAAAGGGCCTCTACTACCACAGCCCCAAAAATGGACGCAAGATCGTTCCTGGTCTCAGCATCAGTGCACCTCTGAGGAAATGTGTAACCAGAGGGTGTCTGTCCACTGTGTATGCACCAATAGAGGCGTGGTAGGTCGATATTGCCGCCAAATAGAGCTTCATGGTGGAGTGAGCTAGTCCTGCTGGGAACAATGCCTGCAGAAACTCCAGAACTGTGTTAACTGTGCAGTTAACTGGGTCTCTGCAGCAAGAAGTGAAGAGTCACTTCAGGGCATAGGATGCAGCACAGCACCGCAGGACCTTTTGGTGGAAGCCCTTTTGGAAACCAAAATGGTCCTTAGATCCTCTGCCTCAGTTTCCCTGACTTTGACTGTCACATCAACTGTACCCTTGAAGGGAACAGGACACTTTCCTCTTGAGTGTCCCGGTAGGAGAAGTTTGCACACAGCCAAGCTGCTCCCGTTCAACAGCCTTAAGAGAGTGAGGAAGGCAAGGGAGAAACCGTGGAAATGCCTCTGACTGTTTACGGGCCTCCTGAAACGTCTTGACGACTAAATGAACAGCATTGTCAAAGAGGCCAGAGGGCACCAGTGGGGCATCCAGAAGGAATCTTTCATGTGAGACAGGGTCAACAATAGGTGCCTCTCAGCTGCCACCAAAGCTGCCATGGACTGTCCTATTGCCCAGGTCTTCTTGGTGGCTTGCAACAAGAGGTCAGCGGTCCTCCTAAGCTCAGTCACATCCGAGAATGTGAGGCTCCAGCTCTCAACCATCTCTTTCAGCAGATCGGCCTGGTATGCCTGCAGCACCTCCATGGTGTGCAAGCAGGCCCCTGCCTAACATGCGGCCATGTACTGCCTACCCACAAGCGCTGTGGTGACTGTCTGCTCAAGAAACACTCATCAAGCAGGCTTCTCAGCCACACAGTCTCAGCTAGATAATCAATATTTAACTTGGCCACAGCATGAGACACCACCTCCAACAGCTCCTCATAGCGGGGGGACACAGAGGGTTCCTCAACACTCTTAACTTCCATTTCAACAGTGGATGAGAGGTGGAGGGCAGAGCCCTTTCCTTGGGGGAAAGAAACCACAGAGCGGGCTTCCATACCGAGGGGGAGAGCAGAAGATCTGGTGAGTGAGGAAAGAGTTAGGGCAGAGCCAGTCTCAATTCTTTCCATCAAATTTATTTACAAACCCCATGGTGAATGCCAGTGAAGGTTCCCCCTCAAAAAGAGCCATCTAGGAGCGAAGCAAGCACTTTGAGAGGTGTTCACAATGCATGCAGTCAAGGGCTGACTCAGCATGCTTTGCTTCCAGGCAGACAATGCATAAAGTGTATGTATTAAAGCATGGTCAGGGAGGAACACACATTCTAAAGCGCTGCTGGTCATCTATATTTATGTCCCTAGTCTTTCCCTTCACCTTTGGAATTTTAAGTTCAATGCTATCCCTAATGAAATATACAAGAAAGACTAACAGACGCGTCACTAAACAAATGATGCTAACCCGAGTCGCGCTGTGCACATCCGTTAGGGTTCCTGGTCATGATGTCACACGCCTATAATGTGTCGCCCCCAAATTGGTTTGGAGTTTGGAGTTTCTGAAAGGTAACCTGTGTTCTGACACAACAAAGCATCAGATTGCTGTGAAAAATATTTTGCCTTGTTGTTCTTTAGAATGAGCTGCCAGCCTCCACATTATCTGCAGAGGCCATCACAAACTTCAAGAGACACCTTAAAACCCACCTGTTCTACATGCACCTAACAAGTCCTGATGCATCAAAAAACTCCTAAGAATAAATGTAAATGCATGATTAACTGCTGTTAGTTCACTTTGTTACTTACCACATTTGAGGCATGTGGTGAAGCTCCCTTTTGAATCAGAATCTTCACTATATTCAGATGACCCATAAAGGAGGACACATGTAGTGGAGTCAACCCTGACTGTTGCAAACATACACAAAAAGACCATGTTGTAGTTTAAAGGTATGTCTGTATGAGTTCATTGTCATTTTATGCTGTTGCTCACCTCTGTTACAGCTTCCAGGGATGCAGAATGCTTCAAAAGTAGGTCCATTACACGAATGTGGTTTTTCTTACAAGCAATGTGGAGCGGCGTGAAGCCATTCTAACCATGTAAAAATCACAGATAATGAACAGAGCTGATAAACAGATAATAAAATAGGAAAATAAAATATATAAATGATATAAAAATAAATAAATGTTAATAAATAAGGCACGTATAATGTAGCTACACTAATGTAATGTCCAAGCAAAGAATAAATTAAATGTTTTTCATGATCACAAAACCCTTTAGACCCTTGTGAATGTTACATTCCATTAGTTCATTCCAAAATTTGATTACTTTACTTTTACCACTATGACCAAACAATTCTGCAGTGTACTTTCATCTGAAATATATCATGTTTCACCATGTGTTAATATGTTTCCCTGTGTTTACATTTTTTGCCTTTTTAAGATGTGTAAACTTACCAAAGCACGGGTGTTAGGCTTCGCTCCTTTATCCAAGAGCACCTTGGCCACACGATGATGTCCACAATGTGCTGCCACATGCAGTGGTGTGAGGTGGTCTAGGGTTATGTCATCGATCTCAGCATTGTACTGTAATAGCTGCTTGATGCAGTCCAGATGATCACCTTGAGCTGCCATATGTATTGGTGACAGGCCATTCTGTGCAATGATAGTATGACAATCTCTGTTTGTACATGAGCTGCCAAAGGCATGTGATAACATTTGTGTTGACCAATCTCTTCACTGATGTCATCAAAATGAATCAAAATGGATTTGAGTTACAAAAGATTTGAGTTATGTATTACACAAAGTATCACTTACGGTCATGCTAACTGCATTAAGTATTAAAATTTGACATAACACATACCATACTGTAGGATTTTAACAAATAAATAACCTATACAAAAATGAATGCCATCCTGAATTGTGTGCCATGAAGAACAATTTGTGCTTTTACTTTTAAAATAATGGAACATATGACTTGTGTAAACACATGGTTTATATTGTGTAAAAAATGTTGTGGAACAAATGTTATTTTTGGACCCTGTATTTAAAGTGTCCTTGGCTATTATGTATAAACCAAGTGACAGAAGCTTACTTTGGTCTTGGCCTGTATTGGGGCTCCTTGGTCCAGAAGGATCTCGATTATTCTTACATGGCCATTTCTGGCAGCACAGTGAAGAGGAGTCAACTCATCCTGCCACAGTAAAAAAAAAAAACTTTAGAAATCTATCCAATGTGGTAAAAGTTAAGAACGGTATCCTTAAAACATACTTTAGTCTTGGCATCAATCTTTGCTCCACGTTCCAGCAGAAGTCTAACCATGATAACATTTCCCCTTCTGGATGCTATATGAAGAGGTGTGATCCCATTCTGAAAGAAAGACAGTCTTGGTTGAATATTACTCTAGAACAGATAGTGGCACAGAGTTAAAAAACTTTATTTTTTTTTAAATACATACCTTGGGTGTAAAGTTCACATCTGCTCCTCGGTTTAGAAGTAGTTGGGCAACATTAAGGTTTTCATAATGGGCTGCAATGTGAAGTGGTGTAAAGCCTGTCTGTAGAAGGCCATGGGAAATTGAATAGTAACCAGCAGATTGTTACTGTTTACACTGAACAGTACATCAAATAGACAAATCTCTGATTATTGCTCATTTAAATATATGGCATACTGTATGGTTTGCACAAATTAAAGAAGTAAACCACAACAGGTTCAGTTTTGAGTTTTACCATTCTTTTAATGACTTCTGGCTGCATTTGAATAGATAAAGAAAACAGACATGTTTAACATGTATTGCACAAACCTTGCTTAAGACATCAGGATTGGGATCATTCTGTAAAAGTACAGCTGCAGTTCGGGTGTCATCGTTTCGGGCAGCGATATGCAGTGCAGGAAGGCGGACCTTGCCCTTAGTACCATGGTTGATGAGCAGGGCCACCACATTCTCATGGCCCTGCTGAAGAGCCACAGCAAGAGGGGTAAAGCCATCCTGCCAGTAAAAGACATGTAAGAGACAGTAAGTGACAATTTCACCCCGCCACCACTCAGTCACACCAGCTTGAACCACCTGATCCAATCATTGACAGGATTAGTTACTAATCATTACAAATGTTGTAAATGTTTTAAGAATAAAATACTCAGAAATAGTGTTATTAATTTACATGTGGTGTGTCTTAAAATATATAAAAAACAAACACAATAAAGAAAACAGTTTTGTTGTCAACAAATTGTTGATGACTTTAACAAGTAGATGTTGCTATTTGTTAACTAGCAGTCATGCTATGGTGAAAAATTAACCCAAGATGACCCAAGGAATCATAATCGCTGACCCCTGTCAATAAGTAAACATTTTGTTATATTTTCGAAAAACTGCTACTTATGTACCAGGCACTGAATGGTTTAGCCCCTCTGTACACGAGTGAGCTCCTTTCTCATTACAGTCCTTAACATTCACAGTGATCTCAAAATTCTGATCTGTTAATAGTTCAAAATCATTTCGAAATCTGTAATGCCTCTTTCAAAAACAATTTTAGGGTGGGTGATTTTTAACATGTGATTTTGCACATATTTGGCACCCTTCAAACTTAGCTGGCAACCTCATTATAAAATGTGGGTGCTTCACGCTGATTGGATGCCTTCACTGCTACTCAAAAGAATGATTATGTAACGTCATTGCTTGGCTTCTGAACACATACGGTCCAACCTTTTGAGCCTGAATTGTAAGAGGACACTGAATTGGGGGAAGAACCAATGTGTCTGAACACTTTGATTACCTGCCCACAAATACTTGCCCACAAAGTTCATAATCAGGTTATAGTACAATACATCCATTTGGACATTAGTCCTTTGTATCATCATGAATTAAGAATAAATACTAGCTGTAGTCTAGTGTAATTACTGTCAATTATGAACGGAGGCTTTAGGCTTAGGTGTTAATCTTGGGATAACGGTGTGCATAACGGTGTGCAAAAAAACCAAAACTATTTCAAATAGGATTTATTAAAAGTTAAGGATTTATATTAGCATGAAAGCATAATTGGGTGCATAATTTTTTTTATTATTGACAGCTTAATTACAGCTTAAAAGTGTTGTAGCTGGTAAGTGCTTTTGTTGGAAGTCTTTGTAGAAATTTTCATGATTTTGTCATGTAAATGCAATGTCTTGGTTCTTTAGAACCAATGTCTTGGTTCTTTAGTACAATAAGTACTATAATTTACAATATGCTTTGTATTTTCTAAAACTTTTTTGCATATTCTAGAAGCCGTAAGAAGAAATCGGGTTTAAAGGGGACCTAGAGTCAAAATCACAATTTTTCTAGTCTTGACAGAAAATGGAAGTGTGCCCGCCTAAAAGAACATAGGAAACATTCCGGACATTTTGAACAACTCTAAGTATGTAAATTTATGTTTTAAAAATAAGTGCCTGAAAACGGCTCAAGCTGGAAACATCGGGAATCGCGTTCACAAGTGAGCTGCTTTCCCGGCTGTACAAGCGGTGTTCAAACCTTCCATCACCTCCCGACGAAAGAAATGGCCATGATGCGCGGCTATGGTTTATTTTAACCGGATCCACGACATTAAGCCGCGGATTATTATTTTGCTCCGCTCGTTTTACATCAGACAGTTTTACAAACCTGCCGCGTCTCTCAGCGTCTGATGCTCCACATCAAGCTCAACAATCATTACAAGCTGTATCACATTGTTAGATCAGATTGTGTTTTAATAGTTAACATGAGAACATATTCGTTCTGATGTGTGAACGGCTAGTGTTACAACGGATCTTCAGGAAACCCAGTCTAGGGGAACAACACTTGGACCACAGCACCGAAACAGAGTTTATTCAGTGTCCCACTTTTCTGCATGAAAATAACTTCTGATTGTAATCGAGTATTCGGTTTAGAATGAACACTCAATTTTGTATTCATATTTATTCAATATACATTCAGAGCAACTTCACTTCCATTTAGTTTAACACCAGTCAAGTCACGGCCAGCAAAAAGACGTCATCTTGAATTTGAAGAGGACATTGAATATATTAAGATGAAGATGAAATCTGCATTGCCTGCAAGACATGGGGAGAAAGGAGAATGGCATTTAGTAATTTTTTTCTGGGTAAGATTCAAAATGATGTCAGTCTGATTTGCTTAACTAATAAAATGTATTATTGCAGTGATGTACTTTCTTACTCTCTAATTTGGTTTTGTTGAACCAAATGTGGATTAGTCTCATTACACACTGCTATTCATTGGGTCACCTTGGGTCTACCTGTCCCTTTCTCTGAGTCACAAACGGCCATGGTATATGTTCAAATAAATATAGTATAAATATATGTATGTTATATATATTGTTATACGTTTATGTTCTCGAGTGTTACTCATTATGGCAGTGACTGTATGGCTCAGGCGAATGTACAGCATTAAATAAGGATAAACCTTTGGCCCAATTATGCTGTCATGCTCATTAAATCTTGACTTTACACTGTGGCTCAAATCTATTTGACATAATTCTGTTTTCGTTTCGAACGGGGCAAATGCGCACCGTCAGCCCAACACGCAAACCTGAAGCCTCCGTTTATAAACAGTATTTACATTAAACTATAGTTAGTATAAAGTCTTGATTTATGATGATGCAAAGATTAATGTCCAAATAGATGTAGCGGCTATAACTTTATTATGATAACTTTGTGGGCACGTAACGATGAACGATTCAAACAAACATTCCAAATAACGTACCATTGAGAAACATGTAAATCCTGCCTTTGCTGAACAGGTTCTTCCTCTAATTCAGTGTCCTCCTCTGATTCGGCTCAAACATGTAAGGCTGAATCTGCGTCATAGCTGTCGGTCCGTGTGTTCGTGCAGTAAATGGTTCCGCATGTGTTCAGAAGCCAGATGACGACGTCACATTATTATTCTTTCGTGTGGCAGAACGATTTCTGAAATTTACCCATTTAATTTAACCATTTAATATTTACCCATTTAATAGCTCATTTACCCATTTAATAGCGCCATAAAATCGTTTTTTTAAAAGAGGTTTTTAGACAGCTTCTGGGGCATTACAGTCTTAACCAAAGTGCTATTCTCTCTGTCACATCACAGAACAAGAATCTATACTCAACCACTCCAGGTCCCCTTTAAGGTTGAAAAAAATAATTCACAGGTGGTTTTTACTTTTCTGGTGATTGTGAGGGTTTTTATAATTGTTTTATTTATTATTTTGCATGTGTAAAAATATTTGTTTTCTAACCTTTTTTGTTTGTTCACTTGATTTGCACATTTACTTTAATTTGCATTTTAATTTGATTTATTTTTTAAGATTTATTGTTTGGTTTGATTAGAACTTTGTTCTAATTTAATTGTTTAAATATTTACATTTTTAACATCTGCACTGCCTATTAACACTTTTTGCTTGAGGTTTTGATTGTCACTAACCATTTTTTTGGTTGTTTGGTTTCTTTGATTTGTGATTTGTGCACTACATTTTTTACTTTATATTGCCTTATTATTTAACACTTTAGTTTTTGTTGAATTATGACTTGCTTTGGTTTTCGTCTTGCTGTTGCTTTATTTCTTTCCGATTGTTTTAACCCTCTTATTACCCTCAATTTAAAGACTCCAGCAATTTAAACCTCCAGAATGATTTTTACCCAAGTTTGTGTGTCAAGTTCTTTGTTTATTTGTTGACAACCTAAATAGCCATTAAATAACAATGAAAATGATGCCAACCAAGAATTTAGAGACATTAAACATTGAATGGGGTCAAATCACAGACTTGGAATATGGTGTATATGTGAAGTGCACATTAGGCCTATGTTATCAACTGTGGGAAGTCAGGACACCAAACAAAGGGCTGGTAGGTAACCTTTATATATGGTTGTCAGTTTTTTTCAGATCAGTGTGTTTACCCAGTCAGCCTCTGTTCGAATTGGTCATGGTTGATTTCAATCGAATGTTTAGTCAGTATTTAATAAAAAAAAAACAAAAGTAAAATAAGCTGGTCGTTATCAAAATTTGCAATTTTGTATCAGTATGATGGGGTTTATTTTGTGCTAACATTATTGTGATGAACCAAATAAAATGCTTTCTGCAACTTCAATTATTTGAAGTGTTGAGGGATACTTGAGGGACATTTGTACGAAGCAAACTAAAAGAGTAGTAACCATTGTGTTACGTCCTGGAACGTATTTTGTTTTTGTGACTATCTGTGTGTGGGCATGATGTTATGCCTGTTGTTGTTTTGTGCTTCTCTCTCTCTTTCTCTCACTCTCTCTGCTCCTCACCTCCACGTGGAGCTCGTTACCTCAGCGTGACTGAGATTGAGAGTGGAGCTTATAGTCTGAGTTGGATGTGTGCTGCAGTGGAACACACTTCTCCCCTGAACCAGACTGAAAATTAGTGCATTGTTATGTAAGACTCAGGTTTTCTTTTTCCTGGTTGTGAACTAGCAAGTGGCTAATTGTGCTTGTGATAAACTATGTGTGGTGAGTTTTCTTGCTTTGTGGAAAAGCTAGAAATTGGCCTTAATGATTTCTTGTTAAATTGTGTAACTTTAAAGGGAAGTGTAGGGGGAGTGTCTTTTTTTGACATCCGTTTTAGTCCTGTTGTTTCTTTTGATATAATAAGGGAAGATTTATGTTGTTTATTTCTTTTTTATATTTTTGGGGGTATTAGAGGCAATTTAGCTGTTTCAACATTCAGTTAGTAAAACCTTTTTTTTGTTGTTTTAGGCCTTTGCTCTTCCCTGAGCCATTGCTTCCACATTATGTTTCTGTTATTTTTATTGTTACTTTTGTAAATAAATCTGTTATTTCCTTGAATTAAGAAGCCTAGGGCCAATTTATTCACTCTGGGACAGAGGATTGAAGTGTGTTGCCATTTTATTTATTAGCTATACCTTTTTTTTCCCAGTTACTTCCCCTTACAAACCCCTAGAAAAAGTCGGGGTCGTAACAATTGTAATATACAAAAATTTGACCTAAAAATGCCATAAGCATATTTATTAGTATCAGGGATGGGCAAAAATACATCAAAATGTATTTCAAAATACTAAATACCTTAACTTTAAGTGTATCAAAATAAACTACAAAATACAGCAGCCACACCATGTATCAAAATAAATTACTGTATTTTTGTATTTTAAAAACTAAACTAAAAAATACTTTTACAGGGAAGCATGAATTTTTTTTGCAAACTTGACTCAGCTGATTAAGTAAACAATGTTTGATGGCAACAGCTCTGCCGGAGTCATGCAATAACAGATCAAATATTCACATATCCCTGTGATCTCCCAGTTAAAGTGACGATCAGTTCAATGTTTAACATTTTGCAAATGACTCATACAGTAATTGTTTCCTAACTTAGTTTCTTGGTGTTTGGTAACGAAGGGCCTATTTTGCATGATGGCACCTGTATTCATAACAACTAGTTTCTAACTAATTAATCATTTGATAGTTAATCATAAATATAATATTTTGTGTCAGGCAGTCATTCATCCAATGGTGTGCAAAATCTTGATCCTACTAAACAGCTACTTCAATTTTCACAATACAATATTCAGCAATCAGATATTTATTTATCAATCATTAAACCCCATTTGGAAGTTATAAAAAATATAGCATTTCAACAATTATTTATTAATTATTTTAAATGTTGCCAGAAATGTAATCATGAAGTAGCAACAGAACTTGCCAAGGAGTATTAACCCAACTCCCAACTCTAACTGAATCTACTGAGAGCCACAGAAGTATAGAGACTTGATGTCAGCCAGTCTCTTAATGTAATGTTGTACAACACAAAAATGCTTTATTTTTTTTCGTGAACAACCGATAAACTTAAAGGCTGAAAGTAGCAAGCTAACGATAAATGTGGGGCTGCTGCTCGGGATAATAGTTTTCAAGAACATTATAAAAAATATCATATTTATGATGTCATCAAGTAGACTTATTAAAGTATTTTACAGTATTTTAAAACTACAAAAATACAAAACACTGAAGTATTTTGTTGCAAAATACAAAGCCATTTTCATGAACCCTATCAAATACAAATTACAAAATACTATTTTATATTTGAAATACGTATTTGAAATACATGTATCTTAAATACTGCCCATCTCTGATTAGTATAAAAAATAATGTTCTTGATGGAATATTTATCACATTTTTATAATTTCTCAGGATTAACATTTGGGTATTATTAATTATAAATTATATTGATTATTATTTTACTCTATCTGCAGATAGAGTTCAGCTGTCTGCAGATAGGTCTTCAAGTCTGAATTTGAAGAACACACAAAACGTTTATTCTCTGTAACTTTATTTTGTGTAAAATAATGTGTGTGTAAATGTATGCATGTTATTTTTGTAAATAAAACTGAAGGATATGTTAAAAGAAACACAATGATGTTATGGCCAAACCATTTAAATTACAGTGGGAAAAAACTGAGACTTTCCTCTGTTCCTATTGAGTGAGGTGTTTTTTTTAATTATTTGAAAGATTGTTAAAGGTGACCTAGAGTGGTTGAGCGAAGTATAGATTCTTGTTCTGTAATGTGACAGCTGTAAAAGCTGTTTAAAAACCTCTTTAATAAACGATTTTATTAAATGGATGAATTTGAGCGTTCTGCGCAAATTCTGCACCGCTGAAGGGGCTCTAACAATCTTATAATGATATGCGGAGCGCTGCATGGTGATTGACTGCCTTCCCTGGCGGAACCATTTACTGGCCCAAACACACGGACTGACAGCTATGGCGCAGATTCAGCCTTATATGTTTGAGCCCGAACCAGAGGAGACACTGAATTAGAGGAAGAACCTGTTCAGCAAAGACTGGATTTAAACGTTTCTCAATAGTAAGTTATTTGGAATGTTTGTTTGAACGCTTTCAGCGTTACGTGCCCACAAAGTTCTCCCGTCATAATAAAGTTATAGCCACTACATCCATTTGGACATTAATCCTTTAGATCATCATGAATCAAGACTTTATACTAACTATAGTTTAATGTAAATACTGTTTATGAACGGAGGCTTCAGGTTTGCGTGTTAATCTTGGGCTGACGGTGCGCA
>JBAJNP010010133.1:0-16940 GCA_036877545.1 Yasuhikotakia modesta
ATATAAAAAGTGTAATTTTATATTTTCATTATATATATATAATATATATTATATATAATGAAAATTTAAAATTACACTTTTTACTAAAACAAAATATATTCATTTACACAGAACCATGGTGGCATCAGAACTGCATTTGACACCAGAGGCTGAAGTGGGTCAGAGCAGCATAATTTAATCTGGCTCTCATGCATCGTTCTGTCTTAAGACAGAATTTTGAACAGGCACAGAGGAGCCTTAATTTGGCCATGTAAAGGCAGCTTTAGACTGGCTCCTGACCATCTTAAACAAGCAAGAAAACAGCTTCCAAACACAGCTAGCATCTAAAACTATAGATTTTCCCCAGGAGACATTCAGTAAACCATGAGAATTGGATTCCTTGCTGCAGTTGCTTTTTGTGTCTGTTGTTATGGTGGATTATGGTGTGATGATTCTGATCCAGCAGACCTTAAGAAGGGCTGATTTTGAGTGTTCTGGCCCGAGCACTTAGATATCAAAGTGGTTTGTGTTACTGTGGGGAGATCTCACTTACTCTTCTTCTCTATAACAGACACAAAGCTTTGTGTTTCTCATGCTGACTTTAAAATAGCAAGACAGCGTGAGACAAAGAGAAAGAAGAGAAGGGAAGTCAGATTTTTCCAGTAAATGCAGAGGCTGGGTTGAGTCGTTTGGCTGAGAACACGGCTGATTTAGCCTGGTGAAATGTGAGTGCAGTAAGAGGATTGAACCAGTTTCCTGCTGGCCAGTTTTAATCAGTACGGCACTGCAAATGTCTATAGCTGAAGATTATGCAGGGATAACATGACAAGGACCCAGTCCTGCCAGCCAGAGAAGCTAACACAGAGGGCACTGTACTTACTAATGAGACAGGGGAGTCAGGCTAAGAGAGAGAGAGAAAGAGAGAGTCTGTGTGTCCACATCTGTAAGAGGTAAACCACTGCATATTGTTTGTGCCCATGAGGATTGTGCATGTCTCCTTAAGCACTGTAAAATGCTCAAGCCGTATCTTTGTTTTCCTCTGTTTGCCTTTGTACACATATCAACATTTGTTTACTTCCCTTTGTACATGTGTGTGTACACGTGTGTCTATGTGAATGTGTGCACATTACCCGGGGCCAGATAATACAACAGAGTCGACATGCCAGTGAACCTTGTAAGAGCTACTGTTGTAATCTGGCCAGCACAGATGCAACCGAGCTGAAACAATACCGATCTGTTGAACTGTGCACACTGACCTGAGATCAGGGAATAGGCTGCACTGACTCTTACCTTATAAAGTAATGCACATGAGTCATCGCCTGAATGATTTCATTTTTTCAGCAAGACGGTAAGCGCTGCAGTGCCTTCTTTGATGAAGACTGCCCAGAAATATGAACAATGTGGCCAGGGAACTGGCCAAGGCTAACTGCTGGCAAACACAAAAGATGTCAGATACTTTCTGTTGTGTGACAGCAGACGATTTGAGATGCACAATTGAAGCTTTAGATATGTTAAAAAGAGTCATAAAATACAGGCTTATAGAGTTCAGAGCATTTTGTAAAAACAATTACCAAACGTCAATAGAACGCAATTGGAAAGCAACATGGAAATAAAAACAGAGCGGAAATGTATAGACAGAAAATAAAATGCCTCTCACTGACCCTGTTTGAACATACTGACTAAGCAAACTACTTTAGACGGCCTGTTATTGATTTATTATTTAAATGTCTGTTGTGAAAAATTACAGCGCTACTACCTACAGCCCCACTCATTGTTGCCAAAAAAAAGTACAATTTGTGCAATTTACTCCCTATTAAAATAAATAAACAAATAAATAGAACACATGGAACATTGCTTCAGGGGAAAGCAAATCTGATGCCGGTGCTGTTATCCTCCTATCCAATCAGAGTAATTTGCTGACACAAAACTCTTGTTAAACATGGTAATGCAGACAGATTAATGTGCAGAAAGCCTGATACAACTCAACAAGGTCTTAATTAAAACTGCAGTGTAGGTATAGATGTGGAATGTTTGCTGGAAGTGTTTTTAAAGAAGACTAATTGGTGTAATAATTGCTGAGATGCAAATAGTTCAATTACAAACTGATTGTCTCATTACAGCAGTATACAAGTCACTGCAGTTTCAGCATTAACAAGCTTAACAGAATCACATTGCGATCTTAGCTAACAATTTTAGGTTGTAAGAATGTCTTTTATAATATTTTCATAAGCATAAAAGTCTTCAATTTTTTTTTAAATTCTGTAGCATTTTTGATTAAACATTTTTAATTTATGATATGAAGAATGTCTTTTAATACCATTAGAAGAACCTGTAGAGAATATTAGGCAATGTTTTGATAATTATTAGTCAGAATCACTGCCATAGTAACTAAATGTGTGTTTTTGTGTGTGTGTGGGGGGGTGCAATTGTTGTGCAACATCCTTTTAAAGAGCCTGTGGGGATCAAGAGTATGGACCTGCTTTGATCACACTGGATAGGGGCTGCTGACACAAGCATACACACACTTCACTGCAGAGTATGTTTAAAGCCAGCATGTGCATGAGTGTCTCAGAGCGCATCACTCAGGGACCTTAGAGTGTCATCGTAGATTTTACCCCCTACCTACAGATGTGCTGCTCTGTTGATGGTAGGTGAGCACTGAAACTGTTTTTCCATTTCATGCAAATCATGCACACCCCTTTTTTATTTCACCCCAGATTATGCTTATTTAAAGTGGCAAAGAAAGACAAGCTGTGCATTAATAAATGCTTCTGTCATCGTGATGCATGCTTCTCTGTTTGATCCAGACAGATTTGTCTACAGAGAAATATAAGCATGAAAGAAATTATTCAACAATAGTTGAATAATTTGCTGTGATGTCATTTACATATCGGAAGCAGACTTTAATGTCACAGATCAGATGATCATGTATGTTCAGTGCCTGAAATACACGGTTTATATTATATATTTGAATCTTTAGCATACCATTAATTTTTTACTTTGCAGATATCTTACCAGTCACTGTCAAAGTGTCATTGTCTAAGTGATTAGTAATGACATCACACTACCCAGGAGGCACTAGGAGAGTCTGTTTCCCCTGTTGCAAGCTCTCTTTTATGATGCTAATTTGAATAACCTGAGTGAATGACATTGACGATTCCGTTTTATTATCATACTGTATTGCTTCTATTATCATGCACACACACACAACCGCACAGACACAATAGCATAAAAACAGTTGTTTGGCAAATGGTTCCTTTAGTATATAAATTTATGTGGTATACCAGCATTATCTTCAAGTATTTCTTTAGGAAATGTCACTGGTTTGCATATGCCAGTCAGTGCACAATAGAATGTTTATTTCTCAGCTTCAAACACTGCATGTCAGTGAAGTTTGTTTGAGTAAGAGACCCGGATAAAAATACTTCCTCTGTCAACCAGATCCATTAGAAAAACAATGCTGGAAGACTAGCTTTAAAAGCTAAGTTTTGCTAGTGAACAGCATGGCCATGCTGGTCCATCATCTAGATGAGAACTGAACAAGCACTAAACAGCTTAAGCCAGCCTAGAGCAGCACAGAAATGCATGCTGGTCTAAGTTGGTCATTGAGCTGACAGTCAGATACACAGTGGATTTAACATTGCTTGGGAACAATACAGAAAGATCATGATTGAAGATGACAGTGTCACTGAGGTAGAAGTGGTGACTGACAGCAAAGTTGAACATGAAAGAAGCCAGCTAACAATTTAAGGTTGTAAGAATGTACCCCTAATGTTTCCATTAGGTACCTGTTTAAAAGCCTGTTTACAATGTTCAAAACATCATTTTTTTTAAGATAAGTTATATAAATGTTTTTGTTTGGTTGTAAAATGGTTTTTTTTATTTCTGTAATGTTTTTAAAATATGTTCTACTTAATTGTTTCCACTATTACCAACTTCTTAAGAATGATGTTTTTGGTGTGCGATGCATAATGTTAAAATGTTCTATTACTGTTACTGCAAAAACATTTTAATAACTTTGAGAGAACATTAGCCAGCATTCTGAGAACATTCCCTGTTAACTGGGGAATCCATTTAGAACACAGCAGCACAGGGTGGCAACACAGAGACTGCAGGGGAAAGGAAAACACAGCACCTCAAACTGGCTTGTCAGTGGCTGCTTTGGGGTGGCATGGGTAATGATGGCCTCAGGCTCAGAGCTGCAGCAGGGTGGCAGAGAAGAGAGGGCGAGAGAGCTGTGGGATCTGACAGGAGAGAAAGCTCCAGAATGCTAATATCTTCAGTGGCTGGCTAATTGACTAATCACTCACAATACATATTCACCAGAGAAAGTCACCCTTAGATTTTTTTTGTGTCCAAAACTGGCTGAAACCAAGTATTTTATGTCCTGTTCCAATGCCCCTGTCATGCAAAACCTTCATTTCACCTCCAACGACTAGTTTAGATGTAGTGCATGAGACATTTGTTTTACCACCATCTTGGTTCAATGTCATTTATGAAATTGGGGAGACTTCTGCACCACCCTGTATTGTTTTGCAATCTGTTAAAGGGATCATTCACCCCCAAAGTGAACATTTTGTCATCATTTACTCACCTCCATCTTACCCCAGATGACTGTGGAACAGAAAACATCTGAAGAATGTTCTCACTGCACTCTCTCATGCAATGACAGTGGATGACATTATAAAAGCATTACAGAAGTAGTCTGTACAATCATACTTGCATTAAAAGTATGTATATAAATAAGTGTAAAGCCTTATAATAGCATTGTTTAAAGAACAGACTGAAATGTAAATCATTTTTTAACCGAAAAATTTGCTTGACAGTCCTGGCTGCTAGAAATCTTCACAATGACCTACTTGAATAACAATCTAACTGCCTTACAGTCATTATTGATTGAGGTTAAATATATGTACAGTGAAATCATGGGCACCTTTGGATAAATTTTACGATACATAATTACTTTTCTACTGTCTTTCCTCCCCAGAGGGATCCAGATTTTCCAGGGATAGCGCGGTAAGATCCCAAATATTATAACCCTTAAATAAACTCTTGAAATGATCCTTCAGCTTATCTGCTTATAAACTGATTTCCGCTCTCAACTCTCTGAGGGAATACTAATATCTTAAAACAAGAATTGCTTGCTTTTTGAATCAAAAGTCTTCAAACTTTTCACAGTATGGAAAAAAAGTCCTGAGCTTCATTAAAAACCCAGAGATGTTCAAACTAACACTGACACACAGGATCTGTATTCCCCCTCCAACTGCATTATGGGTACATAGTGATTAATGTTACCCTTTCTCCTGAATTACAATCAAATAAGAAATATGCCTTTGTCTTATTGGCTCGTCATGTTAGGTTTATCATTTCCTTATCCATTCCAAACACACTAGCCAAGTCACTCTTTTCTTACACAGCACACAATAGCTGAGATAAAAACCCAGACAATATAAGCAGCTAAAAAACAGCAAAGTGTTTCCCTTGACTTTGGTTATTAGTGGAAGTTAAGAAGCTGTTGTTTGAGCATGTGACAGCACTCGCTGCGGGCGATACCCTGAAGATGCTTGTGAAAAGAGTGAGGAGGAGCAGGGATAATAGGCCTCTGTGTGCTCCCTTTATTGCCTGACATGTGTTTAACTCTCCAGTCGTCGTCTGCCTGTGCTGTGTGATTGACTGGCTGGCCCTGGCAGCCATTCTGGAAATGATTGCTTTGTAACTGTAAGAAACACAAACAATGTGTTTAATTAACAGACCAGCAAAACAATACAGGGTGAAACTTTGGTGAGGAACAGCAAAAGCTGTCTTCACAGGTGAAATAAGATAATTGGAATTGATGTTTCTGTGAAAATTTGCGAAAACAGAGGGTGAAAATTGTCGTTTCTGACAATTGGAGTTAGCTGTGCTGTCAAAATGCAAATGATCAGCACAAAGTTTCAATGGAGTGCAGGTGGTGTCATCTCCAAACCGTTGTGAGTGCCATACAATTTGGTTTGTAAATCAGACTTGAGACTTTTCACCTGTGTTGATGTTGTGGAACACAAGCTGAGATATAAGTGTTTGTTTAGGCAGTTTTGTAATGACAACATAAAGGTTAATTCTACAGAAAACATAAAATAAAACATGATAATGAGAAAACATGATATTCAGAAATGGTATCATTTGATGCTTTTGTTTTCATGTGTTTCATCTTTCTTGTTTTAATTGCAGTGTGGGCTGTGGTGTAATTGTCAGCAGGGATTTCTGTTGTTTTCATGAATAAAACAGCGGTAAAACTGCAGGGTTAAGGTCCAAAGATGTCACCACACACACTTAAAACGTAATTCAGAATAACTTAAATTGTTTGTTATGTTTGTAACATCTGCTACAGTTCAAATTAGTAACAAATAGTTTTCGCTACAGTTCATTACAGTTCTTCAAAGTCCAAAGTCAAGCTGTCCACGTAGACTTCAGGTCAAAATTTTAAAAAGAGAAGAAAACACTTCAAAGATGTTCTTGTGAGATGACATAAACAGTTTTGTAAGTCTCCTTTAAGATGTTTACTGATCTGATGCACACTGTGTCTGTGGGGATTACACTCACTGCTTATTTATTTATCAGTCTTTAATTTTAATCAGCAACTCTGTGTTTGGAATGAGCATAGATTTCAAACTACATTATGAGCTCATGCACATATTTACAATCTCAGCATAAACTGGGAAATGACATTAGAGGGAAGCAGAGAATCAGCAGTAAACGTAGTAGAGATGTGATACCATACTTTGGTGTGGTGGAGCACACAATGATACATGCTGAAGAGTACTCTCTTTGTAAACAAAATAATTCAGGTCCTTGATCCTGATTGGCCAATAAGCATTTATTCAAGACAGAACATAGCTATGACCTCTTCACTGAACTGCTATTGTTATCGCAGCACAGTAAGTATAGCTGATTGTTATGTTTGTTCCATAGTGATGTTCTGTGTCAGGGACTATATCTTCTAACAAAAGTATGGCATTTAATGATTATCTTACTTGGAAAACACATTTTAACAAACAATTGTGTCCATAATTTTTTATTATGTGGTATAATCTGTTATTCTGGTTTTCTCTTATTACCATGATATTTTATTATTTGTTTTTTTTAAGTGATAGAAATGTATACTTCTTGACACCAAGTACATTTAGCATTTAAAAAAGGACAGACATTTTTATTTAGGGCTTAAAGGCTTCCGAATGCTATAACACAGCTAACAATTTTAGACTGTAAGAACGGTTCCATAACATTTCCATTACGTAACATTCAAAGCGCCCAGTTTTGTAGATGATGCATTAATGTTGTTGCTTGGTTATATCCAATTTATTCAAACAGCTTATAGTTTTGTAACTTTTTAAAACTGTGATACTAACACTACTGCAACACTTTTGAAAACTTTGACAGAACACAGAACTTCAGCCAGCATTCTGAGAATGTCCCCTGTTAACTTGAACCCTGCATTGACACAGATTTGTGTCTTAACAAGATGTAAGTCAGTCTTAAAAGTAGCTTGAGATCCATAACACCTGCTGTTTTAAGATGCAGACAGCTATGCTGTTACTCCCCATCACCTTCAGTTATTTATTCAGTTTCTTATTGCCTCTAATTAAGTCACTAATGATTGTTGCACTGAACACTGTATTGCCTAAATTGCACCTGTATTTCTCATCAGTTTGCTGTCACCAGTTTATGAGGCAGGAATATATTCTAATGTGATCATATTCACTGAACAGGTCGTCTATTATGCGCTACCTGATATGCTATCTATCTTGAGCTGTAAATAGCTTTCTCGGTCTTCAACAGCCGAGGCCACATTGCACACTGCGTTTTGAATAAGCGATTACTGTGCTTAGTGCTACAGGCTACAGATACCGTTATTATCAAATGTGGCAGGAGACGATCTCCAGCTCCTTCCAAACATATCATAAATCAATTTCCACCAAGCTCACCGGAGGCTGATGATGCCCTGATTGAAGAGCTTGTTACCTATGGATGATATGAATCCTGATGAAATCATTCAGAGTAATGAAAGCTAGTGTCTTTGACTTGAAATGATACGGTTTGGACACTGCAGTGTTTAATAGAAATATAGCTTCTTTAGATGGAAGTTCGCAGTGGACAGCCGAACCACTTGACATATAAATCAAACAAAGATCATGGAAAGCACGATTTATTGATGCTTAGCTGCCTATCATGCGACATTGCTTGGCGCTGCAGTTTCAATTGTAACCCCGCAAACACAACTCAACTGCATGATTTCCTGGGTGATTTCGCAACCCAGTTATAAAGCTAAAATTTATTGGTTTTCTTACAATCTTGGCAACCAATCAGACGGCACTGGATGAATTGCGGGGCCCTTTGTCGTCATGGTGGTTGGGAGGTTTTATGAGGCTGCGCAAAGGGAGCAACATGTTTGCGGAAAATTCCTTTAAGGTACATGCAACAACGTTTGATTGTTCTTTGATTTAATGGACAGATTTCCCCATTTATCTTAGTGAGTCAATCTGCAGAATTTATGTCATGTAAATGGATGCTCTGCCCAATTAACTCCATAAGCTAAATTAGATAATAGACTTAACTGTCTATTATTTGTTTGGCGTATTGATGACTTACATTATTGTGATGTTGTTTTGAGATAAGAAGCATTTGTGTCATCTTGACAGTTAGTAATAAAGCTTGTAAGATTTTTCAGATAAACCCTCATTTTAACTTTTTCATTTTTTAATATATGTAATTGAAATGCATGTGCTTTATTTCTGCCTTAGAATGAGAACTAGAAGCAGGTTCTTTAAAGTTGCAGCATTGCTATATAGCAATTATGTGATATGGATATGGTTAAATTATATGTTGATATGATAATAGGCCTTAACAGATGTTATGTACAACATTGTTTTGCAGGTGCCTTTTTGTGAAACACAGGTCAGGTTATACTGTTAACCCATTTTGAGGACAACAAGTGCTAAGAAGAAAAATTGGTTGCTGCTACAGATGAGCCTCCAGATTTAGATTTGGAACCAAGAAGAGGGATTGCATTTCCAGAACTGTCAGACAGACCTAAAACGTGAAAGCACACTTCTGCTGCAGGACTGCATTAGCATAAACAAAACCTACATTTGTGCAGAAAAATACAGATCTTTTAATTTGACCCTATCCGAAACAACACAACCACACACATTTAATATAAAATGCATTTATTGTACATTTTTCATACATTTTTAATGTATTCAAGTATGTTGTAAGTTTGTGTTGTTGTCATGGATATTATATATTCAGTGGTCCCTCAACCACCAAGGGCAGAATCGTCTGAGAATTCCAGTGGAGTTGCACTTCTAACCAGTGATGCTAACAGGCCAACGCTACATCCGAGTTCCTTTACTTTCCTGTCAGAGTTTCCCCCTTTTTGTTTATTCCGACATTTCTTAGTCTTTCATCTTAGAGCATTTACTTCATATGTAGGCCTATTACTCATTATGTTGGCCTGCTGACTTGCAGAAGAGTGTTTTAGCTTTTGCCAACATAGGCAGAAGGTGAACCAACTGCAGGGTAAAGCTTTTAAGTCTAGGAGGTGGACGTGTACACCCCCCTCCCCACCCTTGTACTTTTTTTTGTTTTCTAAACACATTAAAAATAGATTGTCTGCCATCTGGAGCTATACATTCTATACTTAAAATCTTAAGAAAATCATAAGGCATAGAAATGCGGCACATAGACAATGTTAGCATCAACTTTAAGAATTTTAAGATAAAATCCAGTGGTGAGTGCCTTTATAACAAGGGATCAGTATGCGGAATATATTTTCATTAGTCATATCAGCACAAGCTACTTTCAAAGTGATCAAGAGGGTAGTTGAATCCTTAAACAGTTTCTTATTAGAAAAACCTTAATTCCTTAACAGAATCTCCATAGATGAATCATACTAGTTTAAACCAGGAACTAGAAATAGACCATAAATCCCAATGAGTTAAAAAAAAACTGCATGGAAATTTAAACGTGGACAAATATTTTACAAGCTTGTAAACTTTAACTAAAAACAACTTGTTTAAACAATACATTTCAGACATTTCCTCAACACAAGCAACACACGATGTCAGTGATCTTGAGACGGCTTTTGCTTTCCTACGCTTCACAAGTTGTGAATTTGGGAAAAATTGGCCACCTGTCCAGGGTTATTCCGATGAACGTAGGATAGCAACCCCAGCGCTTCGCCAGCGCGGATACACGAGCAGTGATGACAGCCGCCATGTCTTAACTTACCTAGACTCACCAATAACAACGACGCCGCGCGTTTCATGTTAGTTATCAAACTTTTATTTCAGTTACCTCTCACTATCTTTATAAAGCAATAAAAATGGATATTAATGTAGACTTAATATGTAGTGATCTAACAACTTAAGAAGCTCTGTCATTGAAAACGTCGCACGGTTTGCGCTGTCTAGCAAATTACGGAAAGCACAGAGCGTCACATTTTATCAACGCGAATCGCGCCTCGACAGTTTAATACGCAGCCGCAGTCGCACCTGTTGATGAAATTCAAATGAAGGATATCAAAACCTGCTCCTGCTCCTGAAAAGTTCCTGTTTACACAATGTAGGTAAGTAAATGTTATACTCTCTTATTTGATATAAGTTTAAATTGGTCTTAAAGCGCGTTGAGGGCTGCGTTTCTCATTATGATGTATTTTGTCTTACGATGCCTTGGAGAAACGGTCTTCATCATAAACGTCTATCGTGTAGCCTGCCGCCAGAAACTTGGGAGTTGAGAGTCTATAAGTAGATTTATAGCGGAAAGAAATAGTTTCTCAGCCGCTAATGCCGAGAATAAAGCTGTTTGTACGCATTTTGTTTACTGCTGATGAATTTGGATGGTGTTTAGGAGTATGTTAGGAGTTTCTGTTTTTATTCTGGCGCGACCAAACATGATTCATGAAAGTGATTTACATGAATTTATATCCCCTGATATTTCAGTCATGGCACAACTGGTATTTTACATGAAAATGTTACCTTTATTTTGCCATGATAAATGAACTTTGCAATGCAGTGTATTATCTTATGGTGAGATGGCCGGTTGTTTCATATACTGTGGTGGTGTGTATGTTTGTGTTATGTGTCCCTTTTATGATTCTTATAAGTTTAATCTGTAGCTTTAACTTTAATTTCTTTGCTAGAAGCTATTTTTGCTCATGCTTACAAATTAAAAGCGTATAAAATTATAGCCTCTTATGTGTATTTGCGTTTCCCTGACAGGTAATGACTTCATAAGCATCCAGTTTATGGAGTGGCTTGACCTGTTGAATGTGTGTGTTTGCCCCTTCAAGGCTTTTTGTGGAAAGTAATGTTCATGCACAGCTTCAGTGAAAAACAATTATATAAAACAGACTGTTCTGTTTTCCTATTTTATTAGTCTTGAAAGTGTAGGAGAATGGCAGAAAACAATTGGATACACAATAACCATCGATAACAATAGGTGTTTGTAATATGTGGCCTGGTTTTTGCCCGGGTAAAGTTTTGGGCTATGAAACGGTCAATCTTCAGCATAGAAGACAACCTGTTGGTCACCTAATCCTTAGGAATCAGAGTCAAGGGAAGCATAAGAATTTGGGTTAGTCTTCTATACAGAGCCTGATGTTGTGTGTTGCATGTATGTTCCCATAAGAGGTGGCTGGGGGTGTAATCAGTATCGATGGCATCATGTCTTTCTGTTAAAATTTCCCAAATTCAGCAGTTGAAAGGGGGTTTGATAACATCTTGCGTGTTTGTAATTTGGTCACGTGAATGTGAAGTGTGTAATTCTGTGCCTCTAGTGGCACAAAATTGGTTAGAATAACAGAAAGCCAAACATATAATATTGCATGAGCGAATGTTGGAGGCCTGCTGGAAAAAGTTTCTCTTTGAATTGACAATTTTTTTAGTTTTCTTGATATGTAGTTCAGAAATCTGTATAAACTCTGTATTTGAGTTACTGGACCTAAATCAGAGGTGCATAATTTGATTCCCTTTCAACTTCCCTAAAAAATAATGAGTTTCTTTGACTCGTATTCAAGCACTTCTCCTCAACTAATCAAACAGGTTTTGATTGTAGGTCCATATCAAAGAGAAGCTTTGCACCTGCCTCTGTATAACAGTTCAATGTTTCAGTCAATACACATGGCCAATCAATGAAACAACAGACTTTGAAGAGGGAAATCTGTGAAATGAAGAACCTAACATTCTACAGATACGCCTGACACATGAAAATCACAGAGTTGACTGTGTCATGCCTTGTGTTATTTCTGACATGATCTCCATCTCTCATTTATTGTGTCTGTCTGCTTATGCCTTCCTCTTTTATTTTCCTTTGTTCTCATTTTTTAGTTTTTTCCTCTGAACTCTAGAGAAATGTCTTGTTGTTCTCAACTATTTTGGTTTGCTTCCGTTACTTCTGGAACAGAATTTAGCTGTGTACTGTTGAATCTCAGTTGTGGCAAATGTGTTCTGTGTGAACATCCCTGTGTAGTTATAGGTATGTTTACATGACAGCAATATACTAAAATATAAAAAAGCTGTATTAATGCAAACCAGGCAAATAGTTGGTGATGTCATTAGGTAGACTGAACGAGTAATATGCATACATATGATGTCACCATTTTCACAAATTATCATCTCCATGTAAACTACAAAAATGGTAGTGGTATTGTTTTCAAAAACTAGCAGTTGGCGTTTTCAGGTCCCCAAAACACAGTTATCATGTAAATAAACAGGCAAAATGAATAAAAGCTTTTATGTTTTTAAGGTGAAAACAGTTATGTGTTGTGTAAACATCTCCTTAAGTGCACTCTGTTGTTATACTGCTGATTCCTGCCTCACACATTAGAGTAAGATCAGGCGCAATATTGCCACAGGCGTTTGTTTGATAATTCCCTATTAGTATAATACGTTGTGACCCAGATTGACTTGTATGAGCATCTCATGGCTTTCCAAAGCAACACTGATGTTTTGTCCCAGTTGCACTTGACACAATTTTCCTTCTTCTTTATTTTGCACTGATAAGTGGCACAGAATCTATCTAAACTCCCTCATGGAGCCACGTGATTGACAAATTAAAACAAACTATCAAAATATTGGTTTTTGTGCTGTGTGTCCCTTGACAGTTTTCTGTTTTTTACCATTTGATGGTTTCCTCTCTCCACTAATCCCCACAGATGTTTAGGAAGTCACTTTGAGCAGGCAGGTAATCTTCTGTCACCAACAGCGACACCCTAAAGCACTTTGTGACGCCCGCTGCTAATTACAAACAAAACATTGTTAAGCTGTGTTGATTCACTGCTGGCGGCAAGACAAAAATAAATGGAAAGGAGCAATTACAGGTCTAGCGGTGAAGGCATTGTGGTTCTCCTGAGATAGATGTTTAGATGGGTGGATGAGGAATCAACCAAAATACAACATGGGTAAGTGGAGGACAGAGACTGTAGCTGGCCCAAAAATGGTGCATTGGAAACAAAAAAAGATGCCTATTTTAATCAATGACAATTGTTGTGGGAGTGTTGCAGTGGCTGAACGTCTTCAATTTTTGGTGCACTGCAGAGCATCTTTAGTTTGTATAAAGTAATTAAAAAAGAAATATCACATTTGTAAATGGACAGCTGTGATTGTTATTCATATATTTAAATGGCTTTCCGGTTAAAGCATGGTGCTCAGAATGGCAAGGTTGTGAGATCCCAGGGTAAAAGAGTACTTATAAGCTTGTAGCTTGAGTGCATTGAAAGTCACTTTGGATTAAAGTGTCTGCCAAATGCATAAATGAAAAGTATATGTAAAAAATAAATGTAAATGTAACTACTTGACATCATCAAAGCCAGTTCTTTAGAGCTGGATGATTCTGCCCTCTGGCCTGTGGTCTTATCATTTATATCATCATTTGTTTTTAACAAGCTGCATGAGCAGTTATAATAACACAGGAATAATAACATTATTATCAGCTTTATTATAAGATGATTGGTTCATGGCTGGTGACTTGATGTTGGTGAAATATTCTGAGATAATGAGCACCTTTGACACTTCCAGAGTAGACAGCCTTAAACCTCTACAGCACAAGCATGCAGGTACAAACAGAGTACCTGTCAGTGTAAAGAGTTAAACAGTAAGTAAACTGTAGGACAGACACACGTTGCTTGTACCTTCTCCAACCCTCAGAAAGCTTATGATTATTGATCTCCACAGCTATCATTAATCTGCACTCAGAAGGAGGGCCAGTAGGGCTTGATAAAGTGGGAGAGGTTGCATATGCATTTATCATTGGTGCTAACACTGCCAATTACTAATTCCTCAGGAATTGATCAGGGAGACTCAACACTTGCCCTTTCTCCCACAGCATCTCTGTAGAGTGATGGCAGGCAAGCGCATGATCATAACTAAGCCTGCAAAATCTCACTTGAGTTCTTAAATGATAACAGGAATATCAAATGTCATCAAGGGTGATTCTGAATAGATTGTGTCCATATGTCAATGGCAGCGTGGGCATGTGTTCTGATTA
Organism: Yasuhikotakia modesta; assembly: GCA_036877545.1. NCBI lineage: Eukaryota > Metazoa > Chordata > Actinopteri > Cypriniformes > Botiidae > Yasuhikotakia > Yasuhikotakia modesta. Next base: position 14,500 of record JBAJNP010010133.1, read on the forward strand.
GGACTCAGATTGCAAGATTAGTATGTAATCTCTGCTGTGAGGCGAGTAAATGAGGGGCAGTAGGGAAGGGTCCCACTGATTGCCATGACTTCTGAAATCCCCTGTATTCAGGAAGCCTCGCTTAGACTTCATTAATGTGCATCGCGTCTAAGGTTAATCTAGAAATCTTTTGACCTTATTTATAATTGTAACTGCACTGACATGATTTGTAGTATGTAAAGATTATTTTCCTTTAATTTAAGCAACCAAATCGAAATTGACTGTAGCTGAAACTAAATGTGAAAGTAAATCAAAAAGAAAAACAAAAGCTAAAGATGTAAATTATCATACTGACCTGCTTTTGTGGAAAATAATTTAAGCCATTGATACAGTATGACTGTTTTATCATGTTTGCATCTCAGTCTAATTTAATTTGAACATTTGTCTAAACTACAGTTCATTTTTCAAGGTTTAACTTGTGTGTAGTTTGTACTACATTAAGGGTGTTGTGCCAAAAATAATAACTCCCACAGACAAAATTGTAGACTATTTTGCAAAGCAGACAAAATTAAAAATAAATGTATGGTCTGCAAACAAACATTTAAATTGGCTTGAAGGTTAAACCACAGTCTTCTCTGAGCTAGCCTGTGAGAGAAATCGGAAAAAAAAACCCCAATAACTTTAGCTTCCAATTATCATAATTGTGAGGTTGAAAGATGTGGCACAGAGGCCTCCTTTTGCCAGGAACTGCCTTTTTGCTTGAACAGCATGTGGGTGTTTTGTGGTTTGTCTGTTGCTGGAATATTAAAAACAGTATTGGTTACCTTCTGATGATATTTGTTGTAATTTTAAACCTGCTCTGAATTAAAAGAAATTGCCCGTGCCGCAATCCAGGGATGAGTAAAGGAAAGCGATTCCAATTTCACCTGTTAAAAATAACAGTGCTGGATGATATCAGATTGTGGAGGCAGTTGTATCTCAGCTGAATAACAGCCTCTCTGTGGCATTCAAATGCTATTTCTCCTGTCTTAGGCTTGAGTTGTGATTTCAATCAATTTGGCTCATAGCCAGTCCAGCTTGAAGAAACTGACTGATAAACCAGGCATCCTAGAAATAATAGCAATAAACAATGTAAATAATAAATAAGCTCTTCTAGGAAGGATGGGATTGTATCGCAGAACGAGAACAACAACACCTGGACAGAGATCAAAGAGAACAGTCCAGTGAGTGAAGGAGAGAGGGGGAAAGGTGGAGAAACGGAGAGGTATGTTAAGAGAAGTGAGATGAGCCTTTTATATTACTCAAGCTCTTGTTCCACACCAAGTACTAAAGAACCAGAAGAAACAAAATCCCTTTAGAGAGAAAATATTCAGAATATTTTCAGTACACTATAGGCATTTATATCCCATGCTGCCCTTGACCACAAACACACACACACACACACACACACACACACACACACACAGGTGTTCCCAGTAAAGCAGCGGAAGAAGAACTGTGCATTTCTCACAGCATGGAAGCCTTTCAAAACTAAAAAGCTCATGATGTTCCCACACTTGAGATCTTAATGGATTTTATAATGCCTAAAGAATTGTGAGTGGTACATACTGTATGTATCTCAGTGTGCTGTATGTATAAAATATAAACTACTTATTTTTACAATTTCGAATGCAATTCATTTTGGTTTTGGCTGCTTACATAAAAATCTGAAAATCTGTCAATCTGTGTTCACCACAGATTGTTTTAGTTTTGTAGACTTACGTGAACTTTCTTTTCAAAATTGTATTTTTGGCCACAAACGCACATTTTTGCCCAAACTTCAGGAGCTTTTGTTGCAACTTCCCTGCAAGTGAAAAAGGAAAAGAAACAGCAACAAGAAATACAAATTAAAAGCAAATGCATTTATCTTAAATATTTATTGCATGCTATTAATCTAAACCTGTTTGTTGTCCCACTGATCCCTCATTTATGGTGTTTCTCTAAGAGACTGAATTACAGTCTACAAGACCTGGAGTTAAAGAGCAGTTTAACCTCACTGATTTATTGCTCTCATACTCCTCAGACCTTTCGCCATTTCTTCTGTTGTGCTCACGAAAATTTCATTGCTCTGTTATTGGACTTCTAAATTAGAGGCTTTGACATTTGCAACAGCTGTCCAATAATGGCATATAGATTAGTCTGTGGGTCTTTCCATGCTCCAGTCACGGAAGTCATTTGATTTGTTAAGATTAAAATGGGCTTCATCTCAGCTGATGATGTGGCAGTGTGTGAAGCTTTGCTGGCAGACATGTTTAAAATGGAGTCAAATGCAATTCATTTCTTAAGCTAATAAATATTAACGTTCACCACGGACAGAGAAAAAATCTTGTTAAGATGAAGGGAAAACTGGTTAATATTGAATAAACAGGCAGTTGAGTAATAACTGTGAAGTTTCAAAACAGATCTGGAGAAATTTTTTTTTT
>JBAJNP010010134.1:0-16940 GCA_036877545.1 Yasuhikotakia modesta
TGTGTGTGTGTTTATAAGTGTGTGTTTGTAATGTGTGTTTATAAGTGTGTGTTTGTAATGTGTGTTTATAAGTGTGTGTTTGTGTGTGTTTATAAGTGTGTGTTTGTAATGTGTGTGTTTGTAATGTGTGTTTATAAGTGTGTGTTTGTAATGTGTGTGTTTGTAATGTGTGTGTTTATAATGTGTGTGTTTGTAAGTGTGTGTTTATGGGAGTGTGTGAGAAACTTCTGAAGAAGTGAGCGCGTGTGGGCAGCAGTAATAGAGAAAAAGAAAAAAAAGGGAGGATGGCGAAACATGTAATTTTCCAAAATTACCTTTAATGTTTCACAAAGGGTTGCAATTGTTTCAGTAATACATTTTAACAAGTACACATACAGATTTGTCATTGCACTCAGTAAATAACATCGCCTGTAACTACGGCAAAGCACTGATTCTGTATCGCCCTTAAAACTTCACACAGACACAAGTTTTATACTTTGTGTGATGAGAAATGTAACCGTGAAATGAAAACGTGATATGTTATTGATGCATTTAAACCCTGCAGTCTGGACAGCCGTCACTGTAAAGGCATCATTTTGATAGCCCAGGGTTGAGCTCTCATTACAGATCCTTTGATTCAGTCTTAAGTCTTTAAGTGTTTAGATGAGTGTGAATTGATTCTCAGTGACACACACCTTAGCATGCAGTAGCTCGGAGCTAAACAATGCATTAGCAAATAGTTTCGTCTGTTGTCCTTTATTCTTTATAGGTGTGTGATTCTGAAAGTATGTTTAGATCAGTTCTTGATAAGTATATATTGATAAGTTATGACTATGAAAAGATCACATTTTAATAAAGCATGAGATCCTTATATTGGTAACCAATAACACATTAAACTGATTATTATTCTAGCACAGACAGGAAAATGCATTTTTATACTTTTTTGTTAGTATAAGTCTTGTAACTTATACTGTTCAATCACCTCAAGCCATCTTTGCACAAATAATGTTATCTTGTCTTCAACTATATTATAAATGCATCTTTAAAATGAAGCTGAAATGTATTATGTAAAATAACACGAGTCATAAAATGATTTATTGTGGTTCATGTTTAGCAAAACAAAAATCTATTTGCTAATGGGACAAACTTGTTTTCCTTTAAATCGTTTATTTCTTTTGCCAAAATATGTAGTTTTTTTATTTAGCATAAACCTCAGAGAAATAGCATTAAGAACTTGTATCTTGTTTAAACCGTAGAAGTGTTTTTTTTTCGGAAATGTTGCCCTTTTAAGCGTATCAAGATATTTTATACATACTGCCTAGTAGCCTATTTGAGGAAATCAGTTAAATACATGAACCTTTAAAATAACAATTTATTTCCTATTATTTAGTCATTAATCATGACTAAACAGTTCATTTAGTTTCATATTTCATGTATGAAGTTTTTATGACTCATATGCAAGAATTATTAATTATTAATGTAACTTTTCTCATATCCTGTGTTCAAACTGTACATTTACGTTAAACATGAAAGTAACTATGAAACATTTTTACCATTACAAAATGAATAAATGCATAAGCACAAAAACTGGTGTGTTCATCTTGAATTATTACTAACAATATAAAAGCTGTTTGTACATTTGCATTACAGAAATCATGAAAGATTTCACAGCAAAATAGTTTACCTAATAAAACAACATAAACATGAGGGCATGAAGGAGATTGTGAACCGATTACATACCTTTGTGCATCAGCGGTTTTGCTTATGTTGATAATTAATAAGCTCTACAAATTTGCATTTAAATGATATGATACAGTAAGCTAATATATTCATAAACAGACATTATTTATTGTTGCAAAAAATGCAATGCAAATGTTGAATAAAAACATGCAGCTAAAATGCATTAAAAATGTCGCAGCATGCATTGCCATAAAGCATTCTGCTTTTAATTCATTTATAAAGGTGCGATAAAGTTGTGTTTTTACACTTGCCAGTCTCCTTTACATTTAAACATTTCCAGACTCATGCCATAAATATCCAAAAACAATCAGCACAAACTTTTAATCACAGAAGACATTCATGTGAGCTTGAAGAGAGAAAACAGACTGACTTTACAGTTTGGTTGCAAAAAAAGTTGGTTACAGGGGCCCTAAAGAGACAGAGTAGCCATTAACACACATTTAGTGATTATCCTGTGTGTGAGCTCCATTCAAATGAAGCCTCCACTGTCTCAAACAACATAAATTCAGTGTCTCAGACACCCTGCTAAACAAAGAGCAAGAGAGAGAGAGAGAGAGAGAGATTCCACATTTATGTCAGGTCATTAGAAAACTCTATACCAAACACCTTAAACTGGCCGCAACAAATGTTGTGTCTATATATTGATCTGTGTATTTATATTGTCTGTCAGTGTGGATTTTGTTTGCTTAATCAAAGGTTGTTTTTGATTTAAGATGTAGATCAGAAGGTGCACTGTAACCAGTCATACAGGAAACTCCCTTTGGATAACAAACCCTCACAGGTCTGTATCTGATGCGTGTACAAGCTTGTCACCTGTGCACAATGGGTGTATGACTCACACTGATATTAGGGAGTGTCGAGATGTCTCACGCAGGGTGTGTCGCGAGGAGACGCCTTAAACCTCAACTTTACATGACATTCCAGCCAGCCTATAGAATCCTCTTATACGTCTTATATAAGAGAGGTTATACGAGTGCACATTATGCATCCTGGAGCCATGGAGGCAAAAACTCACGCCCTGGTTTAGATGTGGCCAAAATATGTCAGGCTGGTAAAATTCTCAACTCTAGTGGACAACATGGAAATTTAGCTCAGTGTTTTTAACAGCTTCTGGGGTGTCAAAGGAATTTTGCGGGTTAAGTTTGGTGCCAGCTGAGATTTAGCAACGAGGTTGTGCAACGTAAGATTGGTTTAGTGTTGGGTTGGAGTTAGCATGAGGTTTTGGGTTAGTTAATGTGTTAAAAAAGTTAAACAATCTGTACCAGGCTAATAATCCTGAGAACTGGTGGTACGTTGGACATTATTTTTTCTTTATCTATATGGTTAGACTAAGTGTGGGCAGGATTACAACCGGACAAGGGTTGTTTGTTAACATTTATTGGGTTAGTATTGGTATTTGGTTTGGGGTGAGCAGAAGACCAGAGAAAGATTCAATGTGTTGTTTAACCAGGATCGTGTGACAACAAAGTGCTGCGTATTCATAAATATGTAACATATTGAAAGTATGAAATGCACACATGAGCGCCACCTGCTGGTACTAATAATCACGTCACCGACGTCTGTATGTCGTATGACGTTTAATAAACATCCAGCATAATACAAACAAACAAAAAACAAATAAAAACCTAATACAAACAAACAAACAAACAAAAACAAATAAAAACCTAATACAAACAAACAAAAAACAAATAAAAGCCTAATACAAACAAACAAAAACAAATAAAAACCTAATACAAACAAACAAACAAAAACAAATAAAAACCTAATACAAACAAACAAAAAACAAACAAAAACAAATAAAAACCTAATACAATCAAACAAACAAACAAACAATCCTGATTATATAAAATAGAGCTGTTACTATAATAGTGGGTGTGAATGTTTGCCGTATGTTTGACCATTTGGCCTCAGACACACCCTTGCTGACAAAATTCAGTTTCACTGTTTTATTCTTTTGTCTCTGTCTCTCTCTCTCTCTCTCTCTCTCTCTCTCTCTCTCTCTCTCTTTCTCTATCTGTCTCTCTCTCTCTTTCTCTTTCATCCCTATAATTAGTGTCGATCTTTCTTTCAACTTCACTTCCCCAGCTCTCTCTCTCTCTCTCTCTCTCAGCCTCACAATAACATTTTGTTCATTCGTTCTGTTACAGTTGCATTTCCCTTTTTTCCCAGTCTCACACAATCTCTCCATGACTCCCTCTTTCCCTCTCCCTATGACTGAACTCTTTCTTCTACTGTATTTTACTGTTTCTTTGCCTCTTTGTGTCTCTTTAAGTGCCGTATCCGAAGGAATACAGCTCCATGGCAACGGACTGAAACCTGAGCAGNCTCTCTCTCTCTCTCTCTCTCTCTCTCAGCCTCACAATAACATTTTGTTCATTCGTTCTGTTACAGTTGCATTTCCCCTTTTTTCCCAGTCTCACACAATCTCTCCATGACTCCCTCTTTCCCTCTCCCTATGACTGAACTCTTTCTTCTACTGTATTTTACTGTCTCTTTGCCTCTTTGTGTCTCTTTAAGTGCCGTATCCGAAGGAATACAGCTCCATGGCAACGGACTGAAACCTGAGCAGTGAGATAAGGCCGGGAGACGGGAGGCGTGTCTATGGATCTCAAATAAACATTGTTCCCAGCACACAGAGATGAGTTTCACACGTTCTGTTTGTGAGGTTTAACTGTTACTCATAAAAGTTTCTTGACTTACTCATAAAACCTTCCTGAGAATTTATTAAGGCAAACCTAGCAAGCCAATCTCCATGTTTACCATTTCCACAGGTTATTATTCCTATTATAATTTGGCTGTGATGATTTCATAGATTAATTTCGAGACTATGACCAGGAGGCCTGAATTTTTGCTTCTATTTAATGGCTTTTAAGCTAGTTTGACCCGGTCACCCTGTTCAGGTGGAGACGCAGTACAGTCATACATACAGAACATGCCTGTTTTGTCTAAGCAATAGCTGATTTGTCTAAACCATTGCAAATACAGTCTGCAATTCTGTTTGTAGCACAAAAGTTGTGGGTTCAAACACAGGGAATACAAATACTGATAAAAATGCATACCTTGAATTCACTGTAAGTTGATTTCAGTGAATTAAAAAGAAATAAAGAATAAAAAGAAATAAAGAAATAAAAGTGTCTGCTAAATGCATAAATGTAATCGTACAATAAACACATTTATTATCTTCACATGCACTACTTATTATAAAATTAAATTAAAAAAAGACAGAATTAAGTGTGTCAGAGTCACACAAACAGTATCACTTCTCTGTGATACTGGTGACAGGAAATGTGGTGTCATCAAAGCATCTTAAATATGTTAACATGTTTTGATGCGTAGACAGGAAGACAAATATGTCTGTATGTTAGCATTGACTAAGTGCAGCAAACACTCATCTGTCATCCGTCACACACCTGTCCCACATCTACCCCGTCACACCCAGAGGGCAGGTGACACACTGAATGATGACTTTAATGTCCCCAAACCATCTTATCTGCTGACACAAGTTTGTATTCTTCTCTAAACTTTTAGGCATCTTTTAATCTCTGCATAGTTGCAAAGCAAACTAAACTCATGTTGGATAAAATGTTGTATACTGACTTGTCTTCAGTTTCCTCACAACATGTAGACAGGTTGCCAACAAGGGGGTAAGAAAATGAGAGAAAGAGAGAGAGACAGAGAGAGCGAGGGAGTCACATACCTGGGCTAAGGACCTGAACAATGGCAGAGCAAATGGAGAATGTTGAGTTCACAGGAGGTTTACAACCTCACAAGTGTTGAGTTACAGGCACGCATCAGTGGTTGTGCATTTTCACCCAAATAAAGGAGACACATAATGCTAAAGTCAATAAATGTGTTTTCGAGTGATTTAACACTGTGGTTTGCGGTTCATTCCTGGTTTTTGAGGCAGCTGGACTGTTTGCTTTCAGAAAATCTCAGAATTAGCAGGAGAATCTCATCCCATTTCACACTTGGTTTGGTGGCTGGAATCTCTTCCAAATGTTTCCCTTTTACACCCTGAGTTTGTGTAACAACTAGAATTCAATTCCAAAATGTGTCTCACATTTCAATTCATTTAACCAAGTTGAATTTAAACTAGGTAGAAAACAGGATGAAGAATTATAACTGAACTGAGAGCGAGGTAGAACTCAAATTTACTAACGCTTGAATATATTCTTAACTCGTGCATTGAAAGACAGCCAAGTTCTGAATTTGGCCCAACCCTGCTTCTCACACAGATTTTCTCATGATTCAGTCACATAACAATAACAACAGGCCTTTTATATGGTTTTATTTATCACTCAGGTATGATGAGGTGTGGCAGATAAATACACCCAGTTTTTTACCATCACCGAACAATGACCAGATGTCACGACCAGATCTCAATCAGGATTATAATTGACTACGGATAACAAACGCACAGTCTTCGTTTAACAGTCTTATATAGCAGGAATTGTTGCTTGACTAACAAATATACTTTTGTACTATTTTATACTATTTATCTGGGTAATCTGGGTAATTTATCTGGTTAAAATACAGCATCATAAATGTTAAAGGCCAGTAAATCTTAAACCGTTGGCAGCTGTAACCTCGTAAAAACATACATTTAGAGAAAATACAGTCAGGAGGCGTCGTTGATGAAAAACGTGCTGTAGTTCACCTGGGGACGGTGTTGTTCTGATAGTTTAGATGCCGTGTCGCAAGAAATATAATTAGACAGGCCGCAGGGTGAGCGAACCAATGGGAAAACATCCCATTTACTGTTGAAGAAATTTCCATGGCGACAGGACACCCTGCGGCTATGCGCGTCTCAGACATAGTACAGGACCCCATTTAACGCTGTTGCTCCTTATTTGTATTATTTATAATGTAAATAAATGTTGATTTCAGAGCCGAAACAGTCTATCGATGAACAGCAATGATCTGTTCTGTTTAAACATATGCTTTTGAAGACTAAAAGATCACAAGAAGTTTAGTATGTGTGTTCAGAACCACACGTAAACGTATGTTAACTATACACAGGTTAGTTGATGGGTAAATAGCTCAGCTGCCGTTATTTAAACTCTGTTACTGCATGCAGACTAGTATTCAAACTTTTCTAACAAGTCGCTGACAAATTCCATTCCTCCAGTTGTACCTCACACACAAACACCGGCATATTGCAACACGCACATCTTCAGGCTGGTGTTGTCCGAAATTCCTCACTAACACACGTCAGTAAATGAGTCTCAACGCAAGATAAATGACCAACAGGAACGAGTACGGCAGCTTTTCTCAGAAAAAAAACAGTACCTGTTTGTTTATGACCATATCTCTTTAGTAGTCTCTCACTCTCTCTTTCTGTTACCCTCCCTCTTTTCTATTCCTCTCATTTCTCATCAGTTTATTCAGTGACCAGATTTGAAGCTGAAAACTATCTACATTATTTCTGCACTGAGAGGTGCCATTAAAATGGCAGAAACAACCACCTCAGGACTTTTATGCGTTCGGTTTATGGCCTTTTACATAAACAGGATACAAAACAGACGCCTTAACCTATTACAAATGACGTATTTAACAAATGCTGAGTTAAAGGGGTTGTTTAAGTTCAATGCACCATTGGTTAAAGGCTATAAAACGCAGAAGCCAATGACACACATATATAAACATTCGTCTTCTGAAATTCCCACGTAAATAAAGCCAGTTTCAAGGTGTGGTCATGTTAAAAAGTGTTTCTCAAGCCTCCAAGCCTTTTATTATATCTTTAGCATCATGTGAATTAAAACAAGAAGACTTTTATTTTCTGCATGTGTGTGTCTGGTTTGCATCAGGTGTACAACTGGTGAAAGTCTGGTCTGTTAATGTATAACCAGTCTCACAAACACAGGGAAGTAAAAGGGAGAAAGGGAGGTTGAGGGCAGGTCGGGGTGGAGTCTACAGCCTCCCAGAGCTTCGCAGATGAAGGACGTCACGGACAAAGCAAAGTTGAACCTGTTGGCTGTACGGAAGTCTCGGCTGTGTTGATATATAACCTGAACCGCTATTACCCACCACACCCTGAACTAAAACCCTGAATGGCATGAAAAGCGGCCACCACCTCATCTTTACACACCCAGCAGGACATATCCGAGCCCGGCTGCGGGATCAGACGCATTGCACCGCAACCCAGAGACCGCAGCGGATCACACGCACGCGTTACAATGAAGCGACGCGCTCCCTCCTGGCTCTTCCTCATCCTCATCCTCATCGCTTTCGTAAGTTTCGTGCGCTTTCGGCTGTTGTTTTCTCAAGTATTTACGTCTTAAGTCACTAAGGGCCTCCTTGAGTTGCTGTCGGTGACATGCAACCTCAGTTTCTGTCTCATGCTGTAGCCAGTGTGTTTATTGTGGATGGATTTGAGGCTGTTATTAATAAATATTAAACATTTATTTATAAGTTCATCTATAAGTTATTTGTGTTAAACTGGGGATCAGTCTTTAACCAAACTCACCATTGTTTTTAAGTTATCAAACTTTTTGACTAGTTCAAGGTAGATTTACATCTGAGGTGTGTGATAATATTGTAAGTGATATAAGTGTTTATGTGTGTATTTGTTTATTTACTCAACATCTCAGTAATAATAAATAATATTAAGATAAGCGCTCAATAGGTTCACACAGTAGTTAATGGTTTAGCTCTTCAAACACAGGGTGGGTTAGTTAGTGAGTTAGATAGATAGATGATAGATAGATAGAAAGAAAGAGAGAAATCCATAATACGCTTTGCATGTTTTAATAATAGAGGTACTGGTCGGTTTCAGTACATCTGAAGGACTTTTCACGACAACATTTTGCCAAAGTAACCTTAAAACCTTAACCTTAAAAATGAACTCTTAAACTGAGATTAACTTTAGTTTGTACTGTAGGCCTTTGACCTCTCCTGACCAGATTTAAAGGGCTAGGAGAGAAGTTAGTATACGGTTAAATGTGAAACCATTACTTTTAACCAGATAAAATTGTTTAGTGTTATAATATACTGCGTTCATGTTGGCTTGTTTAGCAAAGTTTTTTGATTTACTTGTTGTTGGTTTTCATTTACTGTTCATCATTGTTTGTTTAGTTTTATCAAAACTTATTCTAGGTGTTTTTGAGAGTAAACTATAAAGCTGTGTTTATACCCCATGCTAATGTCTTGGGTAAAGATGTTTACCAATGACAGAAAGTCTGGGGTGGTAGTTTAGTTCAGAGTTAAACGTAGAGTTAAACTGTTTAAGTACTTGTGCATTTGTCAGACACTTTAATCCAAAGCAATTTACAATACATTATTGTTATAACTTTTGTCAGTACATGTGTTCTCTGGGAATCGAACCCACAACCTTTGTGCTGCTAACACAATGCCCTACAGGAACAAGCTAATGCTGCGTGTGCAAACTTCCCAAAATAACAAATTCAGTTTTTTTATTTGGTTAATATTTAATATATTCTCTGAAAACAAACTTTAGATTAAATTTAATCTTGAAATGTAATTTTGACGCTGCTACTTTTCCCAGAAAGATGTTCAAATAACTTCTTGAAATAACTTGAAGATATTTATTAATTCTCAAACATCACCATTTACAATAAAAATGTAATCAGAAGTTCTCACAGTTTCTCAGACTGTTTGACGTCAATCATTCAGTAGTTTCTAATCTCACTGTGCACACATGCTAGTCAACTGTTTTAAATCGTATTCACCCGCCCTATTCGTTTACATTGACTGTCATTTGAAATGTCTCTCTATCTTCTCTCTCTCTCCCTCAGGTGTTGTTTCCCTGCACTGAATCCTGTGAGCTGAGGCCTGTTCATGCACTGGTTCCTAAGACACTGCCTGCCGGTTATGTTATCTCTACAGCCTCAGAAGAATGTATGATTTAGGCTTGTACATAATCTGTTTAACTCGGATGACACAAACTAATTGTCTAACTGTATATTCAGTAATCTTCCCCTTAAGCTGGTTTGGTAAATTAGGTTAATAGTTGTAACTCTGGTTTATGAATGGTTATTAAGATTATCACTAAGTTTTGGGTTGGCCGGCATTTGGAAGAAATTAGGTTTTAAAAAATGTTTATTATGCTTGTGTTACTCATATCAGACTACTTTTCTTAAACTACTAAGTTAGTTTAGTTTTTTTTAAGTAAGTTCTACGTGCTGTTTCTGTATGTATAATAATAATAATACTATTTTTATAATGTTTGCAATAATTGTTTTGGAAACATTTTTTTTTAATACCTACAGTCATCAGGATTCAAATTTCCATCATGTTAAAACACGTCGCCAGTAAATAATCTCCATTTTTAAGGATCCCTGCGAGTGACTTTATTATAGTTCATTTTAAGTCTTTTTAAAATTTGTTATTTTAGGCAAATGTCATGGAGTCTTTAAAATCTTGCTGTAATAAATGTAAATGACGGGGGTGTGGTTAACTGCTGAACACCGGTTCACACAGACATAAAATAAAGAGGAAGAAAGCAACGTATAGTTAAAGAAAAAAGTTGTTTAACTAGATAAATACTAGGCCTTGTTTTCCTGTCACTATTTTATTAGCTGTGTGAAATGCATTGTTTTAAGTCACTGTATTTTTTTACAGTAACTCTGAAAGGCTGTGCAGTCAGGCCTGTGGCCTTTACCTCAAGTGACCCTGACTTTGCCGTAAACACAGATGGGACGATTTTCACGCTGCGTGGGATGACCATCAGCACAAAGCATTTCTTTGTCCTGGTGCAGGATGAGAATGAATTGAACTGGAGGGTGGACGTTACCCTGACGTGTAAAGATGAGGTAAAACCGTCTGTGATTCTGAACCACGGCTCTAAAACTCTAAAAGTGGGTCAGCAACTTATGAAATGTTCCTCTCTGTCTTCTCAGAAGTCTGGTAACAAGGTCCACAGGCGATTTAAGAGAAGATGGAGACCTCTGCCTTTCTCTATTGTTGAAAATGACAGTCCTCCGTTCCCAAAGGATGTTGAGACGGTGAGACTATAACATATGATAAACGTCAGTTGGAAGTGTTTGGTGTTTCCAGTCTCGCTCTTACTGTTTGTTTTGTTTGTCTTTGCCCAGATTGCGTCCGACTCTTCTACAAATTTTATGGTGTATTATGAGATCAGCGGGCCGGGAGTCACCACAGACCCCGTCGGGCTGTTTCAGCTCAACAGAGACACCGGCATGATCAGCGTGACCAGGGCGGTCGACCGGGAGCAGTACCCACAATTTGTTGTGAGTCAACATTGCAGATCTTGTATATGCAGCAATAAACAGGAAATGGAAAAGCTAAAAGTTGATGAAAACGTCACACCGCTAAATTTGTCTGCTTTTCTTTGTCCTTTTTTTGTAGTTTACGGCTCGTGTGTTTGACAGAGTTACCAGACAGGAAACTGATCAGAGTCTGCCGATTACGGTGAATGTTGAGGATAAGAATGATAATGCCCCAGAGTTTTCCGGAAGCCTGTTTTACACCATCCAAGAACGGTGTAGTGCAGGTAAAGACACAGCGAACAAACAGAGGATATTTAACTGTGACGTGCGTATTTCTTTTGTCGAAATGAAAGGTGCTTTTCACTGGAGGATGGAACTGTCAGTTTAAAGATTGACCAATGGCAGATGGGGGGGCGTGTTCAAAACCCTTTTTGAAAACGAGCATTATTTTTGCAGTTCATAAAATCATAGTTTAACCAAAATGTGTTGATTTTTAACGTACTGCCGATTGCAAATGTTTCCCAGCATATTTCATGTTTGTTTATATTGTATATTTCAGGTACTGTCATAGGGAAAGTAAACGCCACAGACAAAGATAAGGAAAATACCCTTCACACCAAAATCAAGTACACACTCCTCAACGCGACCGACATGTTCTCTGTCGGTGATTATTCTGGAATATTAACCGCCAAATCCAACACCTTAGACAGAGAGGTACAATGTTGTTTTTATTTTTTGGAGGCACACAAAAACACCTATAATTATATGATTAACTATAATTGTATTTGTAGTTGTGTAATATTGTGTATTTGGTGTTGACGTGTGGGAACTATGCGCTGAAACGTTAAGTCGTGTTTTTGCTCCTCCCCAGGCTCAGGAGAAAATCTACGTTGGCATAGAGATAAGAGATATGGGTGGAGCTCCGAACGGGCTCTTCAACAAGGGAACGGCTGTGATTACGCTCACAGACGTTAACGATAACCCCCCCACATTTAAGGAGAACTTGGTAGGGTCCATTTATTGCCTCTACAGCAATATAACAAATATGCCGTTTAATTTGCTTAGGCAAGAAAGGACAAGAAATGTTTTATGTGCCGAACTTTGAAACTGTTGTACTGCGTTATTCATCCTTTGCTTTTTGTGATGTTTATGGACGAAACAAACAAAAAATATTATCAGTGGGCCATAAAAAATAAACTTATTTTAAAGAGAAACCACTTAATTTGTTGATTTGCATAAACATGAGTAATAAATTGGTCAGCGATTCCTTTATTTATTTAGCATAATTAATAAATGATTTTATTGTTGAATGAAGAAATAGTGGTTGGGTATTCTGAACAGTGTTGATGTGTAGTTGTGTTCTGTCTCTTTAAAGAATCTGTGTGTGTGTTTGAAACAGTATAAGGGCCAGGTTAAGGAAAACCAGGAAAATGTTCTGGTTGCCAGGATCCCAGTGGAAGATTTGGACCTGGTGAACACTCCTAACTGGAAGGCCCTGTTTGAGGTCTCCAAAGGAAACGAGAGCGGGAACTTCAGAATGGAAACAGACCCCAAAACCAATGAGGGGCTTCTCTACGTCATAAAGGTATTGAAATCATGTTTTGGTCAATTACATTATTGTTGCAATAGTAACGTGTTGTTGACTGTATTTGAAAACTGTTTCTGTTGTAAAAAGTAGAGGCTATGTTCAAATTATATTTGCTTGTTCATGTTTTGAAAGACTTGAGAACTTCTGTTAACTCTCTGACATGGTTGTGTTGGTATTATTTATAGCAGTATTGCTGTATAGGGTTAGCCCACCATTTTAGAGCTGTGTGTGAAAAGGCTTGTCTGTTTCGATGTACGTACCACACCCTGTTGTGCAACTGCGTTACAATTGCCCGGCGAACACAGGAACTTATCTTCAAGGAGAAAAATTCATGGAGGCAAATCAAACCTTATCTGGCCTTTAGTTTCAACTGCTTCTGGGTGGAAGTTAATAATTCAGCTGTGTGTGGATGTGCCCCCATAATCTTCACAATCTTGATCTTTACCTCAGTCTTTGTTCTCATTGGTGCTTCTCTTTCATCCAAGGCTTTAGATTATGAAAAAACTCCTCTGGTGAGGCTGGAAGTCACTGCCAAGAATGAAGCTCCATTGGTTGGGACGTCTGTCTCCTGGAACTCTGTGCCAGTGGATCTCACGGTGATTGATGAAGATGAGGGTCCGGAGTTTACAGCTCCAATTCTACGCCTGAAGGTCAAGGAGAACCTTCCTAATGGAACCGTCATCGGAACCTACACAGCGCTGGACCCAGAAACCAAAAGTGGCAAGGGAATTAAGTAAGTTCTTCTGTGGCTGGCATGAAGCCTTCAGAGATATGCAGAACATAAAGGTGGTTAGCTAGTGTAGCTGGTTCCTAACCTGGCCCATTTTTCATGTAAAATATATTATGCTAGTTATTTTGTATAACTGTTTTGTGGTTCTTTGAAGATTTAAATGTTAGATGTTATTTAGAATAATGTCTAATCTTTTTGGCTTATTTAAATAACCAGTAATTGATTCTATAGAACTGGATACATTTCTAAAATCTATAGATAAACTCTTATATAAGATCTATAGCCTCAGATTTGTTATTAATTCAGTTGTTGTAATGTGTATTTAAGTGTGTACCGGTATAATTGTACAAATCTATGTACAGTGCCCTGCTGTTTCTGACTGTTATTTGACTGTTTGTCTCCGTCTGCTGTATGTCAGGTACTATAAGATGACTGATCCGGGGAACTGGATCAATGTGGTGGAGAACACCGGAGAACTCAAAGTCGCCAACACCATTGACCGGGAGTCACCTCTGGTCGTCAAAGACCTTTACAATATAACCGTCAGAGCAGTGGATGAAAGTGAGTGATTCTTCTCAGACAATGCTTTCCCAATCCCTCTCAAGCATTCCAGTGAGCCCAATTATCTGTTCAGCCCATCGCAGCCCTGCTTCAGTTCTGTGAATGGGTGTGTGTTTCTGCTGGGTGTTTCAGAACCACTTGGCCGTGTAAACAGGGTGTGGTTGGTTAGAACTTGCTTGAGGTCTTTGAGATGTTGAGCAGGGTTTTGTGTCGGTATGATGTAACATCATCTGATGATAATCAACATGCCCTACTTGATCTGACATGTTCTCAGAACTCAGTGCTGCTCAGTGGTATTCCAGGAAGAGATGGGAAAAATCTGTTTTTACAAAGCAGAGATTGTTTTCCATCAGAAACTAAAATTATTTAATAGCAAACAACCAATGACACTTAACCGTCAACCGAATGTGTGACAAAGGTCATGGGAGACTCACTCTGATGGTTTTTCCTCTCAGGTAAGAAGACCGGAAAGGGAATGGTTATAATCCAGATTGAAGATGTGAACGATAACGTTCCCATCATTCCGGATTCTGAGCTCATCATGTGTAGCCAGGGTGACACTCTGGGCTCGGTTCTGGTTGAAGCTGTGGACAACGACCAATCACCTTACTCGACTCCCTTCATTTTTGAACTCGGAGAAGGTCATGATGGGAAATGGAAACTGAAGGACACTACAAGTAAGCTGGAGAACAGAGATGCCTCTTAGATCTGGGGCTACAGCTTTAAATTTACCATATAATTTACTGGCTAAAATTTAAGAAACAAATAGTTCACCAGAAACGTTTGCCATCATTTTCTAACTCATCTTCATCTCAGATCGGTTTCATTCTTCCCTAGTACAAGGTGAAATTTTGAAGAATGTGCTGCTCACCCATTTCCAAGCAAGAAATTTAAGTCCCTTTTTAAAGGCTATGCAGTAGCTACATGAAAACGGCCATTAAGTGACCATTAAGTGTACAATTTGCACAAAAGGGCTGAATGTGACTGAATGTAAGAACTTTACTGCAAAGCACTGGTAGATCATGCCTTTGGTTCTTCTGTAGGTTCTTCTGTGGTTCTGCAGCAGGCCATTCATCTTCCGAACGGTCTGTACAGTGTTCCTCTGCTGGTGAAGGATCTGCAGGGATTGGGAAAGGAGCAGACTGTGAATGTTCGCATTTGCTCCTGTGAGAGGGAGACCAACGGAGTGGGAGTGTGCGGCGCTCGGAGGGCCTCCTCATCGCTGGGAGGCTGGGGCATCCTCGCCTTGGTTCTGTCCAGCCTGCTGTTGCTATTGTTATGTGAGTAACAATATGACTCTATTATATACAGTAAAACATTCATGTCCTTAAACAGACAAATAACTAAATATTTAGTGCACTAGCTCCCATTTTTCCTTACCCGACGATCCGTGATATCCCAGCATGCTTTGGGAATGTCCCAAAGACCATCTTATGTGCTTCAGTGAACAGTGAATCTGACCTTTAGTACAAACGAGTTTTACATTAAGATGAAATGCAAACACTTTTCTTTTTCATTTCTTTCATCCTAAAACGTGCTGATATTTCCAATTTAAATTGAAATAAACAAACAAAGCCAGACGTTTCAGACTTTTGGTCCCACAGTAAAAAATCTATTTTGACATGATAATGTGATAATTCATAGCACAGTTGAGGTATTAAAATCAATTCTGAATAATTTTAACCATTTAGTGATTTTAAAATATGAATGAATATAAAAATGAATTGAATTAAAATGGCTCTCTGGGTAAAATCTCTTCTGTTATCAGGTCTGTTGCTGATCTTCATATGCAACACTAAGGGAGACAAGGTCTACATGAACGACGACACAGGAACCAGTGGAAACCTGCTGAAATCCAACACTGAGGCTCCCGGTGAAGAAGTGGTGAGAAAAAAACGAATAATTCAGCTGCTGCTGAAACTGCTGAATGCGTTTCCTCACTGTATATTGCAGACCTTTGAGGCTTTGACTGTGTTTTGCTGGAATGTTCTTCTGTCTGTAGAAAGATGGAGCTTTGATGATGGTACCTGGAGCAGATGTGCTAGACAGCTCGTACAACGGCATCGCCATAGACACCAAGAATGTGGGTTCAGCGGGGGGTCACTATAGTCAGTTTGGCCAGCAGATTATCCATGATGGGGGCGTCTACAACACCACCACCATTTCCCAGGACTTTGGAGCGGACCGGTACCTCACATCCGGCTGCTATGATGGCAATCTGTATGGCAAGTACGGAAACACCGGCACTCTTGACAAGTGGACTATTGAACGCTACCTGGACACAGTGAGTACATTTGACTGAAATCATGTCTTAAATCACGTTTATACCTGGTTCTGTGGTCTCAGTTGTGTCTTCTCTGGCCATTTGGAATTTGATTTTGAAGTGGGCTGTAATTTTTGTGCCACGTAGTGTTTTACTGTAACCTACAAAAGAGTAAAAATCTCAAATTTACGCCCATATTTTCAATTATATTGCATATCCAGAAATGTTTCATATTAGCACAAACGATTGATCGACAGTGGAGAAGACAATCATCAGAGAATTATTAGATTAGCATTTACAATACAAACGTGATTTGAACTCAAAACGTTTTTCGCACCGTCCTTTTGGTGTGAAAAAGTGAAGTTATCTTTTCACACTGTGTGGTTTGAAAAAGTGAAGTTATCTTCGCTGTGATGTCATCTCATGTGACCTAATCTTTGACCTTTGCTTTGTGACAGAAACTGGATTATTTTAGACAAAGGGAGGACGGGCGCTATGCAGATGACCTGTTGAAAAACTACGGGCATGAGGGCACGGGGTCTCTTGCCGGCTCTGTGGGATGTTGTAGCATCGTCGGTGAACAGGGGGTAACAGTGGACTATTTAAACAATCTCGGCCCAAAATTCAGACCCCTGGCTGACGTCTGCACCAGCCGTAGGGGAAAATAATTCCGACATATGATATGAACTTTATGCATGTGGACCTTAAAATCGCACTGTAAATGTATTCATCAAAATGATCGTTGTTTTACAGTAAAAATATTCACACATCCTTAAACCAAATAAATGACCTTAAAAAGCAAAAATTAAGATCATGCAGCAAAAATTGTAACAGAGCCTGTTTTTCTTACTATTGCTGTATTGCTATTCTATACAAGTATAAATCTCATTT
>JBAJNP010010135.1:0-16934 GCA_036877545.1 Yasuhikotakia modesta
ACTTTATCACAATATGCTAATTTTCTGAAAAGGACCTGTATTATAATCATACATTAACATGATGTACCATTATAACTTACGCATAAAAGGAATAATAAAATAAATAATGTATAAAAGGAATGCAGAAACATACAGAAGCTGGTGTTAAATGTTTGTGTTTTTGTCTTGTTCGTCAAATAAAAACGCTACTTATAGTGATGCGAAACAAGCAACCCAAGCTGTGTTCCTCACAACAGACACATAAGCTTTGTCTTGATTGTTTGGGTCCTGGATTGGGACCTGGCTAAGGTTCTAGAAGGGTTATCCCTAGAACCCTTTAAACCGATTGACAAGGGGCCTCATTTATGAAACCTTTTACGCAAGAACAAGTTGCGTGAAGCAGGGTGAAATCTGCGTTCGCAACATTCCCCAGAAGTCGGGATTTCTAAAGAAATGTAATGTATAAAAAAGTTTTCCGCGTTCTTTTGGACATGCGTGTAATCATGTGCAACGCTCCCGCAAAGTTTTCTACACTGCGCTTTAGTGACTTCTGATGGTAACAAGAAATATCACATGAATATCATACTCTGCATGTGTTCAAGCATAGCCTGCATGTGAGCACACTGTAAATTTTAATTTAGTTTTCGTAACAATCAATTAGGCTTATTAGTGAATTACAAACTGGATATTTAACAACAAATAAATCTTTATAAATGCCAACAAATAAATCTTTATAAAGTCAGTACCATCCATAACCAAAACACCAGCGCCTCCTAATGACCCTGATAAAACCAATATGACTCCAATCCACTATCAACACTAAAGACAAGAGTCAGACAGCTGCTCTAGTGGCTTAGATAGTGACGTTTGCGTTGCAGTCATTTTTGACGTGAGTTCGCATATGCCTTTTGCTGAGCTTTCTCTATTCTCCTTTTTCAAATGTCACAAAAATATGACATGACACAAAAGACTGAATAATTAGCTTCTGTTTTTAGATATCTGTGCATCTTCCATCTGTTCATCAGTTATAACCGTCACAGAAAAGACACATTTTTATTAATTAACATTGAAAATAAAAACTATGTTTGAGTGGAGAAACAGGTCTGAGCAGTACAAAGTATCTGATAAAGTTCAGTCTGACTCCTTTGATTCCTTTGGTCTTGCAATGCTACAATAAACTCATGCCTTAGGACTGAACAACAATGTCCTCCTCATTTTTTACACTGGCAAGCAACTCAGCAGTGATTTCCAAATTTACTTTATTTAATATATTTTAATGAAATCCCTTGTTTAAAAAATGGCACATTTACAGCATTGTTTCTAAAGTAAAACTGAAACTTGTAGCGTAAAGAGCTTGACGCATTGTGTTAACTGTAGCAGTGTTTAAAACTTGATATTTATTGTTTTAAACTCAAAGTACTGTGGCTAGATAGTTTTAAAATATGCTACTACAAAAAACATACCATGACAGTGTTACATTTTAATTGATGTCCTGTGGCTGCAAATGTGAAGTTTTTCAAAACAAGGACCTCTATATTTCCTACTAATATTTTACTACTGTACCTTTCAGAACGTTTTTTTTTTGCTACCATTATTCCTGTTCTCTAATTGTATAACAATTTAGAATTTTTATTCTAAATATATTTTATATAGAATTTATACAATTTAGAAACTTTTTTTCTGAAAAACTCAAATGTTCATAAATTGTTCTCTTGATCTTGATCTCTGCTGTATAATTAAGTAATAAAACCTGGGAAACAGAAAATTAGGTAAGAAAGTGTCTGTTTGTTCACAATCTTATTTTACACTCTTGCATAATTTTTCTGTTTCAGCTTAAAAACTTTAAGATAGTAAAGCATTTAGAGAGATACTTTACACTGTTAAAAGTAAAAGAAAAATAAGCAATTAAGCCCTTGCCAGGCTTGATTTGTAACTGAAAGTTTTTAAAGAAATGCAGTATGATTAAGATTACATTAGTGATGTTTTATGATAAATACTTTTAGTGTAACATATGAAGGTTCTTGTATGGGAAAGGGTGGCAGCCTTTCTTTTAGTAATCTTTTCAGAAAAAAAGCATCAAGATGATGCATGGAGAAGACAACAGGACCAGCAGAACTAATGCAGCCCAGAAGCCTCCACAACTAAAGAAGAATAGAATGGGGGACAAAAATTTGATTTTCAAAACAGGATTTCCGGAGAAACCATCATCTGAACCTGATGGAAAACCATGGACCTAAACAGCAACTCCAAACATGGTCTAGAGAGAGAACCGGGTCTTATCCAGAAAGCCAAAAGCTCCAGAAGAGAAAGACGATGGAAAAGAAAAATTCAGAATTAAACCATCCTCAGAAGCTGAAGGACAAGGGGTTAATTTGACATTGGAGAACTGATGGACAAACAGTCTGAACACTGAGAAAATGCACAAAGACACAGACACACAAACACCAAACAACAGCAACATGGACAGTGTCACTGGAAGAGTTTTGTGGAAAATATTCTTGAATTTGATTTGGAGTTATCAAAAGTAGACAATTTGTTAATGTCAATTACATGTGGTTGGCTTTGGTTTTAAAGCTCAAGATTTTATGTATAAAGGACAAGATTTTGACAAGACTTATCTTAGAAACTACATTTCCCATAATGCTTCACCTGTTCGCTCCTTGTTTGATATGAATTGCACCAGACACTAGTTAACTCAGACCAGAGAACTCAAGGTTAGTCAAGCCTGTTTCTGTAAGTGAGTTAACCTATAATCCGAGTCAGTTACCGTGGTCGGGAGCAGGTTTTCTTCATTGAACCCGGAGTTTCTTTCGGTCTCCTCCCCTTTTTTCCGTCAACCCTCCCATCACAGGTGGACTTAAACTTAAAGTATATTTACATTTACAAAGTACAACTCTTTATAGTTTATCGTTAAGTAAAGACGTCTATTCTGTTAGGATACAACGCATATATTTATGACGTTTAATGTTCTGTTCAAGTATTACATACACATTATTCACAGTATTCATTGCACATATTTTTGCCTTGCAGGCTGTTTAAAAGTGAAAATGGCATGTCCTGTCATAGAGAATCCTGTAGATGGGGAAGCTGCATTAATTCGCAGAGTTACATTTACGCCGATAGAGGATTTTGCGTCCCCGAGTTTTTGTAAAGAGTAAATTAAATGTATGATATATGGAGAGTAACCTGGCTGGTTGGCAGAGACTAATTACACAATATCCAAGACAAATGACAAACACTGAGTGGCGCAGATGGCGAGGCGTGGATAGCAGGCGTGGATCGCAGGCGTTCTTGACGCGGTTGACTCAAGATCAAATCCTGTTTTAGCGGAGCTTTTTTACTCCATTTTCAAAAGTCATTTCATATCGGAAAGGCATTTATTTTAAATGAAAATTGAGGTCATGATCATTGAGGTTACGGTAGGTGTGGGGAGGTTTTAAATTTTACACTGTAAAGTAGCAGTATTTTACACTGCAAATAGTCGCAAATACTCACGTGTACAATATATGTCTTAGCTATGATCTGGTTTTCATTTTGGAGTAAACATATCGTTTAACACACCGTTTAGGGCCTTCTGTTCATATTCTGGGTTCTGCTTAAAGACAAGATGCTTGCCTGCAGTTTCTCTGACTTTTATCTCTCACACTCGCTCAACATGATGAAACAGTGCTTAATATGCTTATTATAAATATACAATGCGAAATTCTGCCTCATTGTAGTATCTATAAAATGTATCATAGTTAAAATTGTAAAATGTAATTAATTGTCAGTTCTAAATAACAAATAACATTTTGAAGTCTTGTAGTGTGTTGTGCTTGAACTATGTTCTGTTTTGGAAAACCTGCCTAAGAAAACACTTACTAACAAAATAACAGTTAAGTGGAAGAAGCCTTAATATACTGGTGTAATAATATGAAAAATAAATTATTTTATGAGGCGAAATGCAGTGGTTTATTAGTGGTATGGTTTATATTTGCCCTGTAAATAATAATGGGACAGTATTGAGAATCTCTTCTAATGGTGGTGAATATATGTCAGGTTATGAAGGAAAGTTCTCACATGTAGTAAAAGATCTACATACATATCAAAGCCATGTCTCAAAAGATCTCATAAGATCCTGTTCCCTCATTAATTCTTCACCTATGCATGATCTTGCCTGCATGGTTGTTATATTACCTTATGTGATGAGCTCCATGTGACGTTATACCAGTGGTCTTGGTTTGCAGCGTAACAAGGGATATACAGCGTTTCGCCAACAATACGCACATATTGATCAGCTGCAAGTGATACAGATGGTGACTTTTGTGCTCCTGCAGTACAGAATAGAAGAGTGGCACAAGGTGAAATTATTTATTTGCCATTTGTATCTTTTTTATCTAACAAACAAGAATATTACAAATTTCACAACTTACTTTTAAAGACAGTAATTGAAACTACTTCAGACGTTTTTTGGACTCCATTAATCTTCACAGAACAAACATATTCTCCGCTGAAGCTTGACTGAAGGTTTTTTATAAGGATGCCACGTCTGGGATCTGCAGTATAATTCATCTTGGCTGGGACCGCAGACCCATTTGCCATCTGCAGTGAGAACTCTGTACCTGCTGGGTCTGCCAGCAAGCAGTCCAGCATGTAGTCAGAACCTTCTTCTGTAATTTTAGCTGGGGATTTTGGAGTCGTAAAGGCTTTGACAGAATCTATTATAATAAAACACAACTGTTTTTGCTGGTGTTGATATTAAAATTATTTATTATTAATATTTATTAATTAGAATATTTTGTTGTCTTCACAAATATACGTTATAAAGCTCTCTGTAATACTACAGTCCCGTAAGGGATTGTGTACATGCGCAAGTTTAGTAATAATTGTTATAATTCACACTCTTTCTGCTCCCATAATAATAATTTGTAATGATAATTAATAAATAATGTCCATTTATTTATTCATTAAAGCTGCAATACAGAAGTTGCCATCTCTGAATATCCTTAAAAATGTATTTTCTTGATAATTACTTATGAATGAAGAGTTTAAATTTGAGGCTGCTATACAGATGAACTACAAAAGCTCCACTATAATTAGGACCTATATGTGCAAAATAATATTCATTTTGTGGACAAAACCACACAAATTTTGAATTTGAATTTTGTCAAACACACTTTTTCTGCACAATTAACTGAAACTTCAAATTACGAATTTATAAATTTACAAATGTGTTGTAACACATTGCAGCTTTGTGTAAACAAATACAGTCTTTTTCAAATACAGATTTTGCAGTTATGATTGTACATTTCTGACTGACTCTGACTTTTTTCTACATTTTTATAATGCACATACCTTTAACATATATGTGGACCTCTGAGTACAGGTCTGTTTGATTCTTGTAACTGCACTTGTATGTTCCTGTGTTCTCTACAGTAGGATTTTTGACTAGAAGAACATTTTTTAAGATGTTCCTCTGGTGTCGGCCGAATCTGGTCTTCCATATGACTTCCATCTGTCCATCGCAGCTCAGACTGAAGGGTTTTTTTGCTGACCAGACCACGTCAGAGTTCTTTAGTGGAGTGGAGTTCATTTTTATCACTGGTGCAGGAAACTCTGCTCAGACACACAAGTGCAGAGAAACCCAAAGGACATGAAATAAACAACAACTACACATGCAGAGATATACTGAACTTTGAGCATAAGACAATTATGAGAGATTAATTAAAAAATGGTAGAGATTGGTATTATGGGTATAAATGAGTCTTCATGCCAAATAAAGGTAGTGCAGTAGTGTTTATTGTAATTTCCACAAGAATGCCAACAAGTCAGTATGTTAATAGCACAAAGTTGATTACAGAAATGAAAAAGATACAGAAGTATTTAATCAGGAGAATCTAAGAAACAAAAACAAAAACAGTTTCAACTTTCAAATGCATAACACAAACACAAAGTTCACTTATGCACAGAAGGATTTAGGTTATTTAAACAAAAATAATCTAATGCACCTATATTTTCATTATGATTGTGAGAACTTTTGTGTTAGTACAAGCAAAACGTCATCAAACTGCTTTAAATGTGGGCTGTGTTGCCAATGCATTTATTTGCTCTGTCGCTTAGTTGCATCCTGCAGCATGGTGGCAATGCGAGACACTTGCAGAAGCAAAGCCTGGTGGTTTTCAACCAGGAGACTCTGGAGGCGGGCCAGGCTCTGGAGATGATGCAGCTGCTGTTCACCCTGGTCCTTCCTGACCTGAAGAACCTTAAGAACCTCAGCCTGACCACTGGCCATCTCTTTGTTATCTTGAACCAGCTGATTTAGGACTTTCACCATTTCACCATTCCAGCCACTGGTGTCCTGCTCTTCCTGAATTAGCTTGGCAACTGAATGCTTTAGCTCATCCGATCCACAACATTTGGACAATGGTGATGTCTGCGACAGACCCTGGCTGGTGTCGGGACTCATTGTCTTATCATATGGGCTGAATAGTTCTTCATTTGCTAAAGGGAGTACACATATAGCAGGCTTCAAAATTGTCCCTCAAACAATTTATATTATCTGCATGATGAATTCATTTACACTGCAAGTAAAAATGCCCTGTGGTATGACGTTATATCCCTATATGGTTAAAATGCATCTAAAACATTTAACTGGATTTTAACAGTTTCTTTATCATTATTGTTTATTTGTCTGTCTTTGTATTTTTAATGGTCTAAAACCACTATAATGGACACACTGTGTCAACCAAATTTTCTAAATAATTTTCTGAAATAACTGGTCAGATGGACAGCACTGAAAGTATAATGTTTAACAATGGCATGTACACAGTTATGGTTACTTGAAATGTGAAGCAGCGGATATTGCGAGAGTTGGGACCACTGTTTTTACATCACAGGGTATTGTCACATTTTTGAAGATGGGGGTGCAAAATGTATTTTTAAACATAGAAAAGGGGAAATGAGAAAAAGCCATGAAATGGCTTTTACGGGTGGGTGGGGGGTCTGGTGTCTGAAACATTGTAAAAAACAAACACTTTGATCGGGTCCCTCAGGAAACACATTGCATGGGTGGCCCATTGCACAGCCACATCCCTGGGGTCTGTTTCCCATTCCCACTTTCACTTCTGCTTTGTGTTGGACAGGATGTACCAAAGCCAGACAGGACCGTTACAAAGTTGGCCTTGAAGGCCACAAAAATAATGCACCTGTCTTAAAAAACATTTTACTTTCAATGCTTGTAGCTCAGCTCATCGTCTTTTGACATGATGCAAAACATTTTATTAATGTACTATGTAAAATGCTCATTTTAAGACTTCAGAGTATAAGTGCAAAACATTGCTCCTATTTTATGTAATTTCACATTTTTTGATGTTATTTAGATTTTAAATAACAGACATACTTTATGTAAGTGCCTTATACTCTTCTATTTTGACTGTTTATTTTATACACGTAATTAATTTAATTTTATTTCAGTAGTTTAAAAATGGTGGTCTGTTACTTTTTAATAGTTTATTGTAAACTCTTATCAGTTTTTTTCTAACTTTTACAGAAAATTGTTGTGGAAAGCACATCTTGCAAAGTAACACATGGGCACATCATGAACAAATCAAAAATCTGTGTTGATTGTTATACTTTTTTCATTTGATTTGAAACAAAATTTTAAGCATTAAAGATCAAGCGTAATTAGGCAAATTTCTCAAAAGACATCACAGATAAGAATAGACTTACCTTTGGCAGTACAGGGTAGTACAGCAATGAAGAGAACGAAACACAACATCCTTCTGTTTGTCTTTCTTTTGGCTGGTAAAAAACTTGAGGTCTGCTTGTCTGAAACTCTACAGGGAAACTGACTTAGGTGTGATGACACAATTCACTAAAACCTAAACTTAACTTCCTCTTCAGACTTCAGACTTGTGCTTAGTGTGAAATGTGCTTAACTTCTATCATAATAGTTTCTTTCTGTGTGTCGTAAATAAAACATTGAATAAATGATGTTTTTGTTTAACACATATATACTGTCAATGAACATTGAACACAAATGACTAGATAAGATATCAACATGTGATTAAAGAATAGTAAAATAACAAAAATAATAAAAATAATAAAATAGTTGCATTGATAACTGGCAATCTTACAAAAAAAACTCCCTCAATGAAAAAAACAGTTAGATTATGAGTCTAAATTGTTTTACAATGTGCCATATATTATTTAACAAGCTGTGTATAAAATGACAGTCACTTGTTTTAATACTTTGAGTGGCTGTGCTAAATCAACAAACATAAGGAATATGAGCAATGAAATGTTGAGACTTTGCTCATATTCACAAACAATGTTCATATTTTCAAAGAACACTTTGTTTAAACAGAAATTTCAGTAATTAATTCAAACAGAGGATAAAACACAGTAACCAGTTGCATTATATCATTACAACCAGCATTACATTCATGCAATTTAGAAATTTATACAACCATTTTTTCAACAAAAGAGCAAAAATTAGTCAAATGTTTTACCACCAATTTAACTGACACATTTTCTTCATTTTCTCATTATGCATTTCTCTGTTTTAACAAAATTAGTCTTTTTCACTGTTTATTTACTTTCCAGACTACATAGCTAATAGTTCTGGTGAAAATCTTATTTAATTGAATTCTTAAAATAATAAATACATATTATTATTATTATTAGGGGTAAAGTCTTAATTGGTTTCCTCTGTCATGGAAGTTTTTGGCTTCTAGAAAGGATGGTAAAACGTTATGGCCCATGGCACACAAACAGTGGACAGTCTGAACTCGTATCATCAGCAAATTTGGAGTCTCTGCCTCAAGCTCTTCTTTCCTCCTCTGATTCCCCCATCATTCACTTTACATGATCATGTATCAGGTGTATGTACATCTTATAATATATTACAATTCTTCACTTTTGCTAATTAACAAACTATAAATATCTACAATTGGCCAGTCAGAACTCAATCCATTCAGAAATTATCTCCCTTTTTTGTCATATTTAAAGGGTTTATTTGATCAAGACTTTAAAAGTTATAAAGAAAACAATGCATACAAAATAATACAAGTACAAAATAATAATGTACAAAAAAATTTCCAGTGATTTACAATTAAACTAGATGTGAAATTAATTTAGTAAGTAATTGCAAACATGTATATTTTGTACTATGTTGTATTATTCACAATAAATGAAATCTCACAGAAGAAAAGACTTTTTCTTGTGGTTTGGGTCAGAACATACCTTATTCCTTTTGGGAAAAACAGAAATGTTAAGTCATAAGTAATAATTTGCTAAAATTGGAAAAATTTACTGTCAAATACAAATCACACTACACTATCATATACATATAATATTGTAATTATAGTATGTAAACAAGTATAATAATAATAATACTAGTACTCTATGAATAAGTAGAATATCACTTGCAAAATAGACAATGAAATAAAAATTGTAATGAGTAGTATCATAATATAACATCAAACTAATAATTATAATAATAATTTAATGTATAATATTATATAGAACATAATAATTGTAATATAATATCTATATGTCATACATTATAATTATCTATACCTTATAATCATCTATAATTGTTAATTCTTCGTAGGGTGCAAAAGCTAAAACCCTTGAACGGGGTTTTGAACAAAACGGCTCTGCACAGCTTTTGTTCCTGAGTTCCCACTCAGTAGTGTGTGTTCAATGTCGTGCGTCCTCCGTTTGTGGAAGACAGACACAACTAATGACAAAAGAGAAAAATTATGGTTGGCATTTCCAATTTATATAAAATACACCATAGGCTTAAACTACATAAGAAATAACGTACATTTGATTATTACTATGATTTCCTATTAAGTCTTTATTAAACAACTACAACAGCTAAATAGCGATATCACTACCTCACGTTATTAATAGTCTGACTTTGACGGCCAATTTAGCTACCGTCAACAAAATGTTTTAATGACCAAATACAACCAAAAACAACTTCTCAGACTTACCTGTGAAAAGTAATTCTTTGAGACCTATTTACAGCTGTGTGGCGGTTTGTACAGCCTCAAGCAGCGCACGACTCACGCATTTTCTTTAATCCACTTGTGAGAAAAATGGGAAAGTTGCCCGGACTAAGATGGCGGCGACGTTGACGTACAATCCAGCGGCCGATGAGGCGTCTAGGTATTTATCATAGATATATACACTAGATGTCGCATCCACCCCCTGATCATGCGTCAATGCCGCCGCTATATTGGTACAGGGTTCCCAGGTCCAAAGTCCTATTGTCTCTGTGCAATTGTCCGAGTTCTGTACAAAAAAGGGAGACGTTTCTTATGTAATCAGGTGGTTGGGTAATCACGAGTGTGGCGTAATTAAAGATGTTTAGTCACGTTAAAGCACCAGCATTCTCCTTTCCCCCATGCCTTGCAGGCAATGTCCTCTTCAAATTCAAGATGAAGTCTTTTTGCTGGCCGTGACTTGAATGGTGTTAAACTAAATGGAAGCGAAGCTGCTCTGAATGTATATTGAATATTGAGTGTTAATTCATTCTAAACAGAATACAATTATGGAATTGATCGACAAACAGGATAACAGTAAAGATTATTATAAAGGATTAAACAAATAATACAGAACAATTTCTTTAGAGTAAACTCGACTACAATCACAAGCTATTTTCATGCAGAAAAGTGGGACACTGAATAAACTGTTTCGGTGCTGTAGTCCAAGTGCTGTTCCTCTAGACTGGGTTTCCTAAAGATCCGTCCGACAGCCTCTCTTGAAAGCGGATCGTATCAAAAGTCACTCTCGTGTTTCATATTGTTATCTGTGCTAAGCGCTAAATCTATGGAGCTGATAACGTTTGTTTACATTGCCTATGCTAGCCGTACACACATCGAAACGAATATGTTCTCATTTTAACTGTTAAAAACAACAATCTAATCTAACAATGTAATACTTACAGCTTGTAATGATTGTTGAGCTTGATGTGGAGCATCAGACGCTGAGACGCGGCAGGTTTGTAAAACTGTCCGATGTAAAAAGAGCGGAGCAAAGTCATAATCCTCGGCTAAATGTCGTGGCATACGGTTAAAATAAACCGTAGCCGCGCATCACGGCCGTTTCTTTCGTCGGGAGATGATGAAAGGTTTGAACGCCGCTTGTACCGCCGGGGAGAGCAGCTCACGCGAGCCGCCATTTTGTCTTGATCTTCACAACTTCACTGCAGCAATTAGCGGGGGCGGGGCCGTTTGGGGGGACGGGTCTATGTAAACTATGTTTTCTGTTATGTTTCAGTTTCGTGAGGAGGGGATAAGTGAAAGGAAACTGACGTAAGATTCCCGAGGTTTCTACCCTGAGCCGTTTTCAGGCACTCATTTTTAAAACATACATTTAAATGCTTTAGAGTGGTTCAAAATGTCTGGAATTTTTCC
Source organism: Yasuhikotakia modesta (assembly GCA_036877545.1). NCBI lineage: Eukaryota > Metazoa > Chordata > Actinopteri > Cypriniformes > Botiidae > Yasuhikotakia > Yasuhikotakia modesta. The sequence goes on from JBAJNP010010135.1 coordinate 11,385, forward strand.
TATGTTCTTTTAGGCGGGTATACTGCCATTTTCCGTCAAGACTAGAAACATTTTGATTTTGACTCTAGGACCCCTTTAAACATTCTGTACAATGCAAAACACCACAAGAGCATTCACATAATAAAAACAGCATGAGTAAAATGGTGAAAACATACACCAAGGGTCTGAATCACACTTTTCTGAAAAACACTAAATTAAACAATGAGGAAGCAAAATATAAATGTCTTCTTCTGGTCCATAAGCACTCTGCATATTAAAAGGCTTGTAAAACATAGATTTGTAAGTTTAATAACAGTTTTCTTGTCTTCACCATTACATACAACAAAAGCATGGTGGTGTTCACTAAAAGACTCTGTGACCAGCTGATTCATTGCAAACAATATGCCCAACTTTGTACTCAGTGCCATCAGTTTTAACCCAATTAGTACAATAGACATTTTCATGCATGGGGACTTTGAAAGACAAAAACAATTCTTCATCACCATCTTGGTCTGCAAAAGAAAATGAGGACATTGGCCCAAACTCTTTGCGCTGAAATGCTAATGAGTCCCAGTGACTTGCAATGGACATCTGATGTTTTCTGGCAAGTGACTTAATTAGGGACCGAGCACTAAGCGTGCGAAGTCCCTATTGTTTCTGTTTTTATTATTATTAATATTATTTTTTTTTTCTCAGGCCTACAGTGTCTGATCGGACCCATCTTTCACACATTTGATAAAAATCATAGCCTAAACACTTCTACAGGGTATTACTCAATTACAGTTGTAGCACCACCTGCAGTCAACAGGAAGTGGTGTGTTTTACACAGGAAGTGGCTTTTTTTTACACTACGAGTAACCTATACTTTTGCCCACAAATTACTGCTATTAAAGCCAACAAGTGGCTGTGGCACTGGGTGGGGCTAGCAGTCGTTGGTGGTGGTGGCGCTGGGTGGGGATGGCACCGGTGCGAGGTACCGCTTATCGCTGCTTGCAGCTTTAATTATTATTATTAGGGACCGAGCACTAAGCGTACAAATTTCTGTGTTGTTTATTATTATTATTATTATTATTAGGGACCGAGCACTAAGCGTGCGAAGTCCCTATTGTTTCTGTGTTTTTATTATTATTATTATTATTCTCCGGCTTTGATCAGACTTTTGAGGGCCTTACCATGCACGAAAACTCACCAGATTTTGCACACGCACCAGCCCCACTGGAACTCAGCGTCTATTAGAGGTTTTGAAATTAGGTGAGGCAAAATGGCTCCATAGCGCCACCTAAACTTGCCCAGGGCACTACGGTTAATGTACATGTACCACATTTGCTAGGTCTATAGAAAACTTCAATTCATTAAAAAAAGTCTCTTGGAGTGAACCTCTAATCCCAACAGGCGATTATTTATTTTTAATTAAATCTGGATATTTTTGTCCGATCAACTTTGTGGTGGTGTCATTCTCATCTTAAGGCCTTTGCGATGTTAAATTGCGAAGCGTTTGAGTTTTTGTGCAAGAACATGACCGTGGCGGGCTGCCAAAGTTTTGCATTTTTCCATGAAGAAAAAGGTTTTTTTCTCAGGCCTACAGTGTCTGATCGGACCCATCTTTCGCACATTTGATAAAAATCATAGCCTAAACACATCTACAGGGAATTAGTCAATTACGGTTGTAGCGCCAACGGGGGGGATGGCGAGGTCCCACTTATCGTTCTTTGCAGCTTTAATGTTTTTGAAGTTCTTTAAAGAGTTCTTGAAAATTCTGTTTTGCTTCAAATCTCATACACAAAGAATGTAGAAGTGGACCCATTTTTCTAATGCAAGATGAATAATGTACCATGAAATGGTGTTTAGGTATTAAATTGTGATCAGGGTACAACATTTTGAAAAGTTGATGGTATTAGGTGTTTAAGCGATACAGTCATTCCACAGGAAACAACTGGGGAAAAAATAATATTCATTATATGCAGCAAGAGAAGAGGCAAATACCAGTTTCTATTCTCTTGTGGTACTATGTCACCAAAGAGTAAAGGAACATTTTTGATGAGGCACAAAGTTTGAATCGCATTCAGACCCAAGCTATTGCTAGTGTGCTCCAAATTAACATTTGTAGGTCGGTTTTCACGCTCCAAATAACCATAGTCAAAAGAATATATTCGAGAAAGTCTTGTTTTGAAATAAAATTCTCAGATAGATACTGAAATAACAGTTTTAGCTCAAACTGAGCAACTCTTTCAAGAACATTGTGCATAATGTCAAAAAAAAAATTGCTGCACACATGAAAAAACTGCAGTGTGTTCAGAGATGAATTTCTTTTTACCCCATAAACAGATTTAAGTTGTGGGTCCAACTGCAACATCTGACAATGCATTCCAAATCTAACTTCATCACGGATGATTATTCTCGGGTCATCCTCAGAAAAAAACATCTTGGGCATCTACTTTACTAATCAAACACGAACAGCAGAAAAATTGCCCATTAAAACTCTCTGTAAATCCTAGAATGGAGTGCAATGCCAAGTTGTCTCCTACAATTTGACTTATTGTGCCATACACCTTTTCTGCAGCTATGGGAAGATTAAACCCTTCACTTTCAAGTCTTTTAACATCAGAAATTAAAGGCTCCAAAATCAAATCAAAGCTGTAGGTTCCATTTTTTTTGTGCATGCTATCATACCTAACGCCCAGCACAATCTCCTCCGGCTCAACCAATCCCCACTTTTCAGTAAAATATTGAAATATTTTTAAAAATTACTTTTCTTTTCAAAATTGAGAAAAGAGAATGGATTTTCAAAACTCTGAAAACTTTGTTCCACTGCTGACCTGCAAGAATCACTAGCAGGAACAACAGAAAGAACATTTTGGCTAATGTGATATCGTATCTCTGTTGTAAATTGTTGAAATTTCATTACTAGAAACACCACTACCTTGAAGTTTTGCAACAATGCCTGCACACATACTTTTCATGTGCTCTGAGCCAAAACCCAACTCGCTGCTCTCAGAATTTGTCAACTGAGGTAAAATTTCTAAAGGCTCAACAACCATATATTCCTGTGAATTGGCTAATTGGCTACAGAAGAACAGCTAGTAAGCACTGGAGACGGCAAGAACGCGTAAGTGATTTGCTTAATATCTGTTCTGGATCGGTAGCTTCATTTATTATTTGCTGCTAGGAAGGATTAATTGTGATTCCGTGCCCTTCGTGTTTTTTCAATTTGACTATAAGCTGTATTTTAACTGTAATTGTTTAGAATTACAGCCACGTTTGCATAGTTTGTTGGCGTTTTTTCTCCTTATTCTCACTTAAAAGCTTTGTTTATTCTTGCAGTAGTTTCGGTTTCAGCTATTCACATGCTATACACTTTAGATGTGTTAATTGGGAAGGCGTGTCCGGGCTGTTTTCAATCACACATTATTAAACGCAGTATGTGCGCTGTCACGGAAGTGTCAGCGGAAGCGTTCAGCCTCCTCATGTGAAGACCAACTCGGATAAAGACTTGTGACTCTACCTGCACGACTCCACCGAGTAACGACATCAGTAAGGTACCTTTCCTCTCACTTCTTCCCCTTCTTCTCGTGCTTTCAACACATTCCTGTTGTTTCTCATCAACGCTCCAGTCACGAACGTAGAAGGCAGCGCAATGCTGCTAACCTGCGTCCTTTCCACTCCTCCTCTTATGCTAACACTCCCCTTTCTGTGTCTGGGTTTTTGGAATTGTCAGTCAGCTGTTAACAAAGCTGACTTAAGTACAGCCTTTGCTGCTAATTCGGCTCTCAACGTCTTGGGTTTTACTGAGACCTGGATCCTTCCAGAGGCCTCAGCAACCCCTGCTGCTCTCTCTAAAAACTTCACTGTAAAGGTCCACTACATTCTCCAGCTTTGACAAAAACTCAACAGGATCATTGTCACCAGGTTGAAATGTACCCACTGCATTTTGTAGACTTTGCATGTCTGCAACAGTTAGCTGCTTCACAATAGGGGCATAACCAGTACTAGGCTCACCATCTCTCTCAGATGCAGTTCCTGTCCTTCTTGATCGTACTGGTGCAATTGGGAATCTTACCGAACAATCAGAAGTATCATGCCTATTATCAAAGCTTGTGCAGTAGGTGTGCATATCTGTGTTAAGACATTTAAGAGCAGACTGACTATCTGACTTCATCTCTGCAATTTTCTGTCTTAATTGCAGTATTTCTTCTTTCAGAATAACCTCACCTGCCTGGTAATCCCTTATAAATGTAACACTGTCACTGATTTTGGAGTGAAGCAACTTATTTTCTGCCTCCAGTCCTTTGTACGAGGCAAGAAGTGCTTCCTTCTTTTTGGGCATTTTAGTCAAACGTCCAAACTTGGTGAAAGCCCATTCGTATGGTTTATCAACAATCTTCTCTATCTCGTCAGACATACCCTGAGAGCCGTGCTCGGTAAAGTATTTGGCAATCAGCTCCTCCATTTTCAAAATCTTACTGAATTTATGGTTATTATTTCAGTAGGTATTTAAAACTTAGTTACTCTGACTATACGTTATCTAGTTACTTTAAGATATTCGTAATAGTCTGTTTATTCGGTTCTTGTTCGTCGGACACCTAAATAAACCTCCACACTTCAGATCTATCCTGAAAGTATCACAGTCACGCTAACAGGTATATTAAAATGTAACACTGTCACAGTACGTCAGACAACACCACACTGCGTCGGGTTTCTTGTGTTATATTTTAAAAATACCTTGCCACAGTACTTCGGGCTCAAAACAATAAATATCCAAGTTTAAAACACTGCTACGGTGCATCGAGCAAAACCACACTGCTTCGGGTTATTGTTTTAAACTTCACAAAGCCACGGTGCGTCGGGCTCTCTACACTACAACAAGTTTCAGTTACTTTAGAAACTGTTCCTCTTATTCTGTCACCACATTGCGTCGGGTCGATTAAATTACTTAAGAATCTTAACAGAATTATAACTCAATTCCACATCAAGTTTCAATTACGTTAGAAACGTATAAACTTAAGCACTTTGCTTCAGTTACTTTAGAAACAAAAATTCCAATACAACTCCTGCCACACTGTGTCGGGCTGATTCAGTTTCGTTAGAATCTTAAACAGAATTGTACAAAATAGGCTTAAGAACTCCTCTTGCTAACAATACACAAACTAAATGACCTTGATCTCAATAACAATTTTCTTTTCTAGGTTTTTTTAAACGAGGGGATTCCCTAAAACAAAAAACAGCATAAAAGAAGAACAGTCCGTTTGTCTTATCCCCGCTTTTTTTTTTTCAGAAATCCCTCGCTGGGTGGCTCGCCAATGTAAGAAATAAAAGAACGATGAGATGAACGTTGAAGGTTCCAACGAAGTAATAGTTTATTGCGGCGGTGCAGTATCAAAGTACATGAAGCACTCAGGGTTCATTCTGACTCCGCTGAACCGCTGAACATTCTGACTCCGCTGTGGCTTCATGTACTTTGATACTGCAACACCTTCAATACATGCTCCCTATATGACTGGGGTAGTACAATCTGGTAAATCGCATTAAGGGCAGCACAAGCTTTTGGCCTCCATCGCCGCATTAAAACTTGGT